>JANBXA010000741.1:59360000-59575000 GCA_030556225.1 Cricetiscus sungorus | reverse complement strand
CTGCTGGGGGTGGGGGTGGGGGTGGGGGGTGATGCGCACCTTTAATCCCAACGCTTGTGAGGCAGAAGCTGGCAGACCTCTGTGAGTTGTCTGCTCTATCTACATAGTGAGTTTCAGGACAACCAGGGTTATGCAGTGAAACCCTAGGTCAAGAAACAGAAGGTGGGGGAGACGGTGACCCCAGTCCTGGGATGTCAGAGTCTAGTATAACTGGTGCGCTCCAGGCCAGTTAAAGACCCTGTCCCAAAAAGACGTGGAAGGTTGTCTTCCGGCCTCTGCAAGAATGTGTACGCACGTGAACCCCTCCCTGTTCATACAAACCAACAAACCAGACAAACAAAAATCCTACAGTCAGGCCTTCCTTCCGTGCAGATGCACCTCCGTGTCCTGTACTTCAGAAGTTGCCATGCCTGAACCCTCCAAAGCAGAGGGAGTTAAGGGACTCAGACACCAGCGTGTGGGGCGTCCAGGCAAAACAGGAGCACTGTGGTCCCTTCACCCGTCCTCCCCTGGACACAGAGATAGAAGGGGCAGTACAGGTCTTCTTGTTGGTACCTTTGGGGGCCTCTCCCCATTAGCACCCAGGAGTCATCTATGTTTCATGCTTTGGACATGTCCTGAGACCCATTCTGCCCAACGTGACCCATTGCGTCCTCTACCCACCCACTGTCTAGAGGCCTGCAAGGCCTCATCTTCCATTGCGGTCTGGCCCGTTGCGTGCACTCCCGTGTTTCCTGTGACGTCGTCAGGAAGTCTGGTGTCCACGCTTCGAAGCGCCCTTCTTCTGTCGTCGCCCTCGGAGCTTTGTCTCGGTAAGGAATAAAATCGGTTTCCACTCCCTCCGCCCCCCGCCATCCCCCCCACTGCTGAGGATTAAGTCCCGAGCCTTACCAACACTAGGCAAGTGCTCTGCCACTGAGCACATCTCCAGCCCTTGTTTTGAGATGCAGCCTTACTAGAAAGCCCAGGCCTTGAACTTGACATGTAGCTGAGGATGACTTTGAACTTCTGATCCTCTTGCCTGTACCTCATGAAGGCCAGGGTTTACTGGTGAATGCCAGCACACCTCGCTTATCATCACATCTGTTTGTTTATGTTCATGATACATTTATGCTGTACATGTGTGCGTGCGCCGTGGTGTCTGTGTGGGGGTCAAAAGGCAATCTGGGGTACCAGTCCCTAAACCTTGTTTGCAGAAAAGGATCCCGTTGTTCCCTGATGCCTACACCAAGCTGGCAGCGGCTCTGTCTCTCATCTTGCCATTAAGATAGGATAACAGACACATGCTACAACGTCCCATTTTATGTGGGTCCCTGGGGATTCAAACTCAAACCTAACATCTGCATAGCAAGGACTTTACACGCTGAGACATCCGCAGCCCTATCTCAGCTTTTAGAAGTCTTTGTTGGATCTATATTACTTTCTCTAATCCATATGTAAGTCTTCCAGCTCCTACTTATTTTTCTTTAACAGTATCTGGCCAATATCAACGGAAATATTTCAAAAGTCAGGGCTGCCTCCCCCATTCCTCATTCTTGTGAGGGGACCCTGGAAAAGGAGTTTAGCCTTCTGCGTTTTTAGCCTCCTGAGACCCTCGGTCTCTGTATCACTTGCCTTCCCTAAAGAAATCACCTTGGTCTCTTGTGCTGAGGTTTCTTGGACGCCCCCATCTTATAACATTTGTGGCCCACCGCTGCGCCTGGGCTTAGCCATGTCTGTCCTGAGGAAGCCAAGGGAAGACTTGTTAGAAACACCTATCTTGGCATCTCACTGTCCCAAAGACACGGATGAGCTCAGCATCCCCTTTAGCATCCCACAGAGCCTGGGACACCTACCCGAGGACCCATCCACCAGCCTCCTGCAGAGCCTTCCAGAACCTCAGCATGCTCCACCTGGTTTGCACCACAGTGACAGTCACATTTCAGAAGATGGTTCTGGCTCTGGTGGTAAGCACTTACAAAGAGAAAGGCAAGCCAGGTGGTGGTGGCGCACACCTTTAATCCCAGCACTCAGGAGGCAGAGGCAGGCAGATCCATGTGAGTTCAAGGCCAGCCTGGTCTACAGGGTGAGTTCCGGGACAGGCTCCAAAGCTACTAAATAAATAAATATATGTAAATATATAAATATTAAAAAATAAAGACAAAGACAAGCTCCAATAACGCCAGGTCCTACCCCTCCACCCAGCAGCGGGCCCAACGACAATATTAATCAGCTAGGCCAATGCTGACAACCCTAATTGGAGACGCTACCCATGACAGCAACAGAGGTGACTTGTGGCAGTGACACATGCACCGAACACATGACATGAGCCAAAAGCTGGCCCTCCCTTCTTCCTAATGCTATCAACAGAAGAAACACTTTGCTAACAGAGAGAAGAAAAAGAATTTATTTTCTTTCTGGTTTTTAAAAACAGGGTCTCATGTGGCCCAGGCTGAACTCAAACTGACTCTGTTTTAAGTTCTGATCTTACCTTCACCTCCTGAATGCTGGGCGTACAGGCGTGTACCACCATACACACTTGGTGTTTGGATGATGCTGGGGACAGAGTCCAGGTCCTCGTGTGTGTTAGACAAGCACTGACCTACATCACCAGCCCCTAAAGAGTCTTCCCGGATGACTGTGGAGTGCCTCATCAACCAACTAATGGCTGTCACACACTTTCTTTGCTCCCCTTAGGAGAGCAAAGTGCGACAATGTGTCGTCCTGCCTCCCTCTCTTTATGTTCATTTCTGAAGCCCGTCAAAGCCAGCTGACACACAGTCCCCAAACAGATCCAGGAGGCCAGAGGCACACAATTCAGTGGCCAGGGGAAACAGATGCGGACAAACACACTGATGACAACCACCATCTACCAATCCTTGTGGGTTCCCCCCCCCCTAAATACAAGCAATACTCAAACAGGTGGCTAACAAAAGGGCCTGATCCACAAGGGTGTGGAAGAAAGGCTTCGCAGCTGACCTATAAGCAGAGGTCTTTGGGCTAAGATTTCATATACATTATCTCCATATAAATAGCCGAGTACATTTGCTGGTCAGCAACAATGTGTCAAGCATATCATAGCACACAAAGACACCTCTCCCAGCTTTAGAATTCACACTTAGAAAAGACAAAAGAGCCCACATCATTCTTCCCAGTGCTGCTTGTTCACGGAGGCAGCCTTTCATCCTGCCTTACAGGAAGAAGGCACTTCGGTGGCCCCTTGCCTTCTGCTTTGCCTGGCTCTGTTAGCACGGCTGGATAGTGCTTCCAGAACAGGACTGTTCAAAGCAGACAGGACGAGTGTTTCTAGACAGATTAGAAACTTCTCTATTCACCTTCTGTATTAAGAAGGGCTTGAGTTGGATGGCACGAGATTTGGAGGCTACCCATCACAAAACTCGGGGGCAGACACGCAGTGGGACCCATAATCTCAGCACTAACGTGGAAACACACACAGTGGGTCCTGTAATGCTAACAACACTATTATTCTCTGCAAACAGAACTGATATGAGTTGTCCGCTGGGAGATGTGTTCCAGGGGTAGGAGAACAATTTTCTCAGCTGGACACGATGGCACATATCTATAGTTTCAGCACTCAGGAGGCTGGGAAAGAAGATTGCCAGGAGAGTTCCAGGCCAGCCTGGGCTACAGGGTGAGACCGTCTCAAAACTCAGAAGGGAAAAGAGAGGAGGGAAGGGGAGGACTTAGCCCATTTCCTACTTGGTTTCAGAGATAAAGTGGCCAGAGGAGCACAATGCTCCAGCTTTAAGGGAAGTCCTTCTACTTGTCCCTCTTTTGTCTGAAGAAGACTTGCCCTCCTGGAAAATGTCTGAATCATGCTCAATTTGATGGGCATTCTTTCTTCTCAACAATTACCATGCTGATTTCTCGAAAAAGGCAGTATTCCGAAATGGGACGGAGGGTGGAGGTAAATCTACTATAGGAAGCATTTAAAAACATCTGTGCAGCAGCTCAGTTGTACAACACTGTGACTCACATGTGTGCGTGAGGTCCTAGGTTTGATCCCCAGATTCCAAAACAGAAAGTCTGCAACTAAGTTTCAAAGCAGCAACCGCAGCAAACAAGTTCTCTGGTCTTTGAAGCCTTTGGGCGACCAACTTCCCTCAGAATTGAAGCTCTGACACTCTTACAGCCTTAGAACGCTTTTTTTTTTTTTTTTTTTTTTTTTTGTGGTGGGGGGGGCACAGAAAAAGTACCAATTGGGTACCGTCCTTGTCTCTCGGGTGATTGATGGAAATTAGAATGTTAGTAACCGACGCCCTAGGGAAACAGAGAAGACATGGGAAGGGGGAGAGGTTGCCATGGAGTGTGCACTATGGGTCAGGACACATTAGGGACTGGGCCCTCTTACCCAGCCTGAACTGCTGGCTCTTTTTCCAGGCAAAGAAAATTAAGTGACCGCCTGAATCCCTGCTGCAACACCGCAATGCTTTTGGGGTCTTGAGAAGTTTACCAGCCATGTTAGCCCCAGCACGGAGGCTGCAATCTGGCACACAGAGTCCAAGCCGGTTACTGAATGCTAAATACAGAGAGTTGTTTCTGTTGTTTACAACTATCATTCTACACGGGAGTGAAAAAGCAGTTATGTTGACATCAAAACAATGATCTGAACTTGACATAAAGTCAGCATTTATAAACAGCACTTAAAAAGTGAATGAGTTCATAATTTTTTTTTTTTTTATCCAGAAACACCACCACTCCAAAAAACAATCAACAAGAAGTCAGATATTGTACAATACAAAGTTGTTCAAAGATGTAATTGGCTGTTAAGCATCTGGAAGAATTGTAGCAATTATCACGCAAACATACTCTGAAATTAATTTTAAAATCTCACCCTAATTTAACATAAGGCATGTTGGTATATAAATCCATGAAAAGCAACCCAGGCTACTTACAACTGAAAACACAAAACACGCTTCAAATGGCAAATAAGGGATTCCCTCTCTACAGACACAAACTGCCCTCTCAGTTTCAAACTGTTTTGACCTGTTGCTCCACGCGCATGTGCAGTGCCAGGATTAACCTCGAAGAAGGCACTAGCCCTAAAAACAGATTCCGGGTATCCAGGGAGTAAGCCGAAAATGAAGGGGGATTCACGCACCACCACAATGACTCCCTGGGGGCCGTTCTGGTCCATCAGGACCGAAATCCAACTTTTCAAAGCACCTAAATGTATGGCTACTAAATAGACTTTGCATTTGCAATAAATAAACACACATACATTTCCCAAAGCAGCTTTTAAAATACAATAGGTGTGACTGAGTTTTAACACTAAGCACTTTATCCCCCCCTGACCTGCATTAAGATCAAAACATCCTAAGTTAACATTCTCCACTGGCTTTCTTCAGAAAGCCCCTTCATCTCTCCGCAGACTCTCAACAAACAAAAAAGTTGGTAAATAAAATAAAACAAATGACAGTAGAATAGGCTTTCCTACCTGACCCTGCCAGTGCCCAGCCAGCTCTACAACAGACAGGTAAGTGAAAGCTCACACTCTCCCCAGCCTTCCTTTGTCCCCCCGAGAGGCTCCCTAGAAACTTACCCAAACTGTGGGTCTCTCTCTGGGCCTGAGGCTGGTCCAAGGATCTTTCAAAAAACAAAACAAAACAAAAAAACAATAAGGACCGACTTATCACTCATGGACCTGTCCTTGTTTTAAAGATTTTGTTTCTGCCTCCAGGCCGGGAGCACCTTCCGAAATAAACAGGGTCCCAGATAGCAGTCATGCTGAAAGCCCAGCCTCTCGCCTGTCCAGGATTAGAGCGCCGCAGAGTCCCACACACTCCTCTTCATCATAGGCAAGTGGGCCTGGTAATGCTAGCACCCAGCAGGGCGCACCCGGAACTTTAAGCCTCCGAAGCAGCTGAGAGGGGACTACCACACATTTGCTGAAATTATCTGCTGTGCCAAACAAGAGAGAGAATTAATCAGAGCTCCCTCCTAACGCAATGCTTGATTGAGCCACCCACCTCAGCCACCCACCTTTCTAAACAGGCTGCTGGTTGGTGAGGACTATGCACCCTAGGAAGGGAGACAGAGCATTTGCTCAAGGCCTTTTGTTGTCATTCCTGACCCATTAACGACAATTTTGAAGATTGTTCCTGAACATGAATTCAGTGTGCTGGGACATTACAAACTTAAAAAGTTTTCTTTGACCTTTTACATCCTCGCTGACCTTTGGGCCATGTTGGTGACTATCTATGCATTTCATGCTCACCCCTGCCCCACACACACCCCAAAACAAGAGTCTAGCAAGACAGTCTTGAAATCCCCAAATCCACACTCGTGAACGCAGTCGGGCGCTAGTTTCTTAAACCAGAAAGTCTGGCCAAGCCGTTCCTTTTGGCATTTTCTCCAAGTCCTGGCTGCCTATGGTGAAAGTAACTCCACAGCCAGAACCATTTTCCTCTAAGTTGATTCCATGCTTTGAATTAATATGGAAGAGTATATTTTAGCACAGGAGATAAACAAACAGGCTTGTAACTAAAGACTTGAGAAGCAAAGGAGGGGGTGAAGGGGGCCAAGGGCTGAGCCTAAATATAGTATTTTTATTGACTTCTTAGAAACCAAATAACCTGGCATATTAGTGTGTGCGTTCTGCAGCAGACATTCAGCCCCATTGTACTGCTCAGAGCAGAATAAAGGGAAACCCTACTGTTTGAAACCCAGCGGAACATCCCCACAACAGGGCACAACTGTCCCCTCATGCATGAATGAGACAGAGATGAAAGGAGAGAGGGGCTTCTGAGGTACAGAAAAAACAAAGACAACAAAAGTACTGACCGAGAGGGACTGACACAACTCTCTGGGGCAAAGAGGGTGAGAGAAAGGATCTAGACAATGGCGAGGACAGCTAAGTGACACGGAGGAGAATCGAAAAATCTACACAAGTGTCCTTTCTCTCCACCCTTCATGAAAAACAATTAAATGTCGGTACGTCTGTCGTTAAAAACAGAAACACCGGAACCTAGGACCATCCTTACGCTCACAAACTTCTAACTCTGCGTTTAGCAGGGGATTTCCACGTCTGTGACAATTTACAAGATCCGCAGTATGCGGTAGGCAGCACAGCCCAGAGGCTAAGGGATACGAAAATTGTTCATACACAAGCGTGGGCGCAAGGGTCATGCAAAAAGAACGGGCTGGGCCTGAGGAAACTTAACTGTATTTTCTTCTTTCCTCACATTAAAATAAGATATTTGATATAAATCTGGGGCTGAGCTTTATCTAGCAACGGTTTCAAATGTCTGGACTTTAAAGTTCTTTACTCCCAACCCCAGGTGTCACGATATTATTGAAAACACTGCAGAAGAAGGAAGGCATGTGTGGTACTCTGGGGTGAATGCAGCCGTGGGGAGTGTACTGAGGATAATTCCTTTTTTGCTGTTTGCTTTTCTTAAACAGAGGCACACCTGGCCACACTTTACTGATGTTGAGTCTTGCTAGTGAAATAGTTGGGGGAGAAAATACCGTCACCCCCATACATTAAAATCCACTGGATGGTTTTTCGCCCCCTTAGTCCATTCGCATGGGAAAGTCACACCGAGTTTTAAATCTCACTCCTAAGCATTATTCCTGGTTTGAAAGATGTGCAGCCTCACACGAGACCCAAGAAGCAGTTATTGACCCTGTCAGAACATCTGATTAATGGATAAACGCTGTAATTGATTAGCAGAGAAGTGTGAATTAAAACGGAGCGCGGCATCGGTAACCGGCCTCCGACGAGGTATTTGAAAATGTAAAACAAGACAACCCTGCCACTCAATCTCATCAAAGGCGTGCTTTCCTTAAACCCAAAGGAAGCAGGGGAAGGAAGCCCCTCTCTCTCCACGTCCTGGTCTCTGTAAGCCTTCCTCGAGGTTGCACCCCGCCCTCGAGGGAAGCTACCAGCACACCACCCCCTTCAAACATCCAGCAGAGCAGAACAGGGCAGTTAAAGATTCCCACTCAGGAAGCTGACTCACAAGGATGGCCAGGCCAGTTTGTGGCCAGCCTGGACTACCCTTGGAGACTCTCTCTCTCTCTCTCTCTCTCTCTCTCTCTCTCTCTCTCTCTCTCTCTCTCTAAATTAAAAGTCAGGCAAATTCCTGGAGAGGCGTGAAGCAGGGCTCATGGGAACACTGCCTCTATCTGCATATAGAAGTGGAGATTTCATGCATTCACTTGCTCAAGTAGTATCTGGCTTAGACAGGTTATTGTTCTGGGCTAGAATGCAAAGGTGATTGAGTGTTTTGTTTGTTTATTTTTGTTTTTGTTTCACTTTTTGAAACAGGGTCTCTCTACATATCCCTGTCTGTCCTGGAACTCACTATGTAGACCAGGTTGGTCTCAAGGGATCTGCCTGCCTCCGACTATAGAGTGCTGAGATTAAAGGCGTGAGCCCACCACACCTGGCAAATAAGATTTATGTTAGGCTATGCAGACCCACTCCTATGTAAACTATCCAGAAATAGTGGATAACCTTAAGTAAAAATAAAAATAAAACGCTGGGCATTGGTGGCACACGCCTTCAGTCCCAGCACTCGGGAGGCAGAGGCAGGCGGGTCTCCGTGAGTTCAAGGCCAGTCTGGTCTATGGAGTGAGTTCCAGGACAGCAGGACTGCTGCACAAAGAAACCGTGCTTTGCATAACAAACAAACAAACAAAAGCTGGATGCAGGATTAGAAGCCTTTTGCCCCTGTCCTGCAGAATCCCTGAGTGCCTGCTTGGGTAAGTGACCCTGCCTCAAAAAATAAGTTGGCTAGCAATTAAGGAAGGCATGTGGTACCCCCCTCTGACCCTCACACACCACCCACACGCTCTGTAAAATTAGGGCCACCAAGATGTCTCAGTGAATAAAGCCTGTTGCTAAAATTCCCTCCCAGGAGATGTAAGCAACATACACCTCCCCTCCTAAGGTCCCAAACAACAAACCGAGGAACAGCTAGGCCAAAGTCTTCTCTGGGGAACCTATGGGTTTACGGGGCTCCCTTTAGAGCACAGGTAAGGAGCTGCTTACTCTCTGAGGCTGCTTCTCCTCAAAAGCCACCCTGGAAAGATCAGACAGGGACGGACGATAGAGTTCAAATAACTACACAGATGAATCAGCCTATCCCCATTAGGCTTCCCTCACCATTACACTCTAACCCCACCCTCCCCCCTCCCCCAGCCCCAAGGCAACTGTGCAGCTAGGGCAGATTTGCATACAATGTGTGGCATGGAGGGTTAGATACTCAGGTAAGGGTCCTGTGACCTCCCCCTACACACTCTCTTTAAGGGGATGCAAACTCATCAGGCCCAGCTGGGTGACATTTTGCAATCAGGCACAGCTGCATCCCTTGAGATGGTTGGTGGTTGTTTGGCTCTGAACAGTCTTGTGCGAGGAACTTGCCACCAAGCCTAATGGCCCCAGTTCAGTCACCGGAACAGACATGCTAGGAAGAGAAAACCAACTCCCAACGTCTTCTTTAACTTCCCCATGTGTGCGTGCCATGGCACTTGAGTGCTTATGTGCCCTCAAACACATATTATATACATTCTAATTAGCATCGAATAGTCATCCAAATAACTTTAAAACTTAAGGAGTCTCCACGTGCCGTGTGGACCACGAGAAGAGAACCTCTAAGTACCAGAAACGGGGAACCCCAGAACTCGGGGGAAACCCTAAGTCGATGCTTTGTTCTCAGATGGCGCTCAGCCATGGATACAGAACTAGGTCTGTGCAGATGGGAAAAAAAGGACCCAGTTAAACTGGACCCTTAAGAAGATAAGCTATCCACAAAAGGCAAGTAGAGTGTGACCAAAGGCAGCTCAGAGGTTGTCTAGGGTCTAGCTAGGTGGAAAAGAAGGCAAACCTTTTGTCATTAAAGCCATGAACCTGTACAAAGAGCAAGCAGGCAGATTAAGTTTGTATTTGTAAGAAGTTATCAACAGAGAAACAGCATTGTGAACAAGTGTTCAGGAGCCAGCAAGACGGATGAGAGCACTTGTCGCCAGCCCTGATGAGCTGAGTTCATGGTAGAGAGGACCGGCTTCTCCATGTTGTCCTCTGGCCTATACACACATACAAACAAATAAATAAACGTAATTTTAAAAAGCAATCAGCCATGCCACCACACATACCTTAAATCCTAGCACTGGGTTGACAGAGGTAGGGGGATTTCTGTTAGTCTTGGTTTGCCAAATCAAAAAATAAATAAAAAATAATGCCCAAGAAGGCATTCACAGTTCAGGTCACGGTGATCCCAAAGTCAAAAACAACTCCTATTAGAGAGGAACAGAGGAAATACAGAAAGTTTTTCCTCACCACTAGGAAGTCCGTGGGGACCGCATAGATGTGAAAAGCTTAAGAACAGAGAAAACGTGTTTGCTCGAAGTTAGAGCCGGGCACAGTGGCACTCCCCTATAATCCTAACACTTAGGAAGGGGAGGCAGGAGTGTAACCACAAGTATGACACTATCTGTGAGGACTAATGCTGGCCTTTGTTCTGGCTTGCTTCTCTGTTGCTGCGATCAAGATGACCAAAGGGTTCCCTTCAGCTTACACTTCTGGGTCACAGTTTATTGCTGAAGGAAGACAAGGCAGGAAGTGAAGCAGAAATCCCTGAGGAAGGCCGCCTCTTACCGGCTTGCGCTCAGGGCCACCAGCCCAGCGATGATGGCACTGTGACAGGACTCTGAGTGCCTGTGAGACCACTCCAAAAGACAAGAGTGCCATGACCTCAGTTTCTCCAAAGCACGGAAGTGCTTGTTGTAGGAATGTGCCTCCGCGCCCCTCCCAGCCTCGGTGAGGGAAGTTCGCCGCAGATGATTCATTACAGCTGAATGTACAGCTTTTTTTTTTTAGACCCCTCTCCCAGGTCCAAGTCAGTCTCTCACAAACATGGCTACTAATCCAGCAATGCTCCAGTTAAGGTTATTTCTTGCCAGCCGACTCTAGTGTCACGGTAACAATAAAAAATTAGCCAGGAAAAGCGTCAGTGCGAGAGGATCTGGTATCTCCTAGAAAATGAGACTCTGGCTTGCCTCTGAGAGATTATGTAGGCTGGGATTGCCTCTGGGCACGTCCGGGAGTGACACCCTACATTAACAGGTGAGAATGCTCACTGTAAATGCCTGGAACACTCATCGATATCATTCTTTGTTTCTTGACTGCAGATGCCTCAAGACTTGCAAACACAGGGGCCTGAGTTCAGTGCTCAGAAAAATCATTTTAGTGTGATTATGACCAGGCGGTGGTGATGTACGCCTTTAGTCCCAGCACTCTGGAGGCAGAGGCAGGTGGATCTCTGTGACCAGCCTGGTCTTCAAAAACTAGTTCCTGGACAAAGTGTGATTTACTTGTAAACTTGTAAAGTTATTTACTTGTAAACTCAGACGGAGGTAGGCAGACAGGAGGCTGGTCAGCCAGTGTAGGCTAATTGGCAACCTCCAAGCCAATGAGATACTATGTATCAAAATGAAGTAAACAGTCTTTTTTTTTTTTTTTTTTTTTAAATTTACTTTAATGTGTGTCGCTGTTTTCTCCGAATTTATATCTGTGTACCATGTTTGTGCCTGGAGGCTGGAATTACAATTGTGAGCTGCCCATCCAGCTCTGGGAATTATGGAAGAGCAGCCAGTGCTCTTAACACTGAGCCATCTCTGAACCCAGATAGCATGCATTTCTGAGGATGTCATTGGAGTTATCCTATGTCATCTACAGTGTTTCTGAGGATGTCACTGGAGGTCACCCTACGGCATCTACAATGTGTCTGAGGATGTCATTGGATGTCACCCTTGGCATCTACAGTGTGTCTGAGGAGGTCATTAAAGGTTGTCCTATGGCCTCTACACTCACACCTGTGTATACACATTTATTTTATGAGTAGTTTTCTTACAAGCCTGGTCCCATAGCTGCATCAGCCCCAAAAGCACAAAGAGACACTATACTAGATATAAAGCTGTTGGCCTATTACTATCGTTTCTTATGGCTAGCTCTGTCTTAAATACTAACCCATTTCTATCTAAGTATTTCCATGTGGTCTTATCTTACCAGAGAGAGGGTCTGGACCTCTTTTCTCTCAAGTCTCTACATGTTGAATCTCTTCTACCTCTCCCTAAATCCTGCTAGTCTCCTAGTCCCACCTATCTTGACTTTCTGTTGGACAACAGTGCTTTATTCATTAACCAATAGGAGGAACATATTTATAAAATGACATCTCCCATCACAGTTATTAACACTACAAAGCAGGAATTGTAACTACCCCAAAATAGAACATTATCTGAAAATAAGACATCGATTTGAGGGGCTGGAGGGAGGCTCAGAGGTTAAGAACACTTGCTGCCCTTACAGAGGACCTAGCTTTGTAACAGTAACTGCAGTTCCAGGACATCTGACAGCTCTCTGTCCTGGTCAGGCGCCAGGCACTCATGTGATACATGTTCAGACATGCAAGTAAAACATCCCCACATATATAAAAAACAATTAAGTAAATCCTTAGAAAACATTCGTTTGAAACACAGAAGTTTTAGAATTAAAAAAAAAGTCAAATCACTGAAATTAATAAGCAAAAGAGTATATCAGACACAGGCATAAAAAACTAAGGAAGTATAGAATGAACCGGTGTGTGTTTGAATGCACGCATGTGTGCATGCATGCATGTATGTATGTGTGTGTGCTTGCATGTGTGTGTGTGTGTGTGTGCGGCGCTCATGTGATGTGTGTAGGTGAGGTATGCAATCATGGTACAGAGAATCAGGGGATGGAAGTCATAAGGCTAAGGAATAGGAATGGGATCGAGGGCCGTCACAGCCAGTGTCACAGGGCAGCAAGCACAGAAGATTAATACTGAATAGGAAAATTCTGAAGCACACCCATGAGCTGCATCAACAATCCAAACCCAACAATTAAATGAGGAGCTGTGAAGCTACTGAACACAGAACCCAGGCAGCAATTCTTCTCATGCACCTAAACACTCTGTCCCTATGCAGCAAAACAAACTGGAACTTAGCAGAGTGTTTGCAAAGTGCTAAGGAAACAGCCTTGAATTCAGGTAGAGACTTCTTTGCCTATAAGGGGTCCTAGTTTTGAGCCCCGGAAAACACAGACCTAGGAAGCCAGAAGAGACTCTGTGCTATTAAACTTACTGAATCAATAATCATCACAGACAGACTCAAATTGAGCCACATGTAGTGTATATGTCTTGAGGATATAAGGTTATGAGTCAGAGGCCAGCCTGGGCTATACATGGACCTCTGTCTGCTGCATGCATAAGTCCCAGATTCGGTGCCCAGTACCCCAGACACAATAAAAATAGAGACAATTCCTGTTGAAATCCACAACCCAGTCAACAGAGGTATGGGTGCCTGTAAGCCCCTAAGTTTCACCAGCATTCTGATTTTGCCCTCAGGCCCCAATGCAGTGGGCAGTTACTAAGCTAGCTTTTCCATTTGGTTCTCATTCTTTTTTTCCAGAGCTTGCTGACTGTCAATCTTTGATGGTAAAAGTCCTAATGCACAGATTTGTAGGCAGCCTAGAAAGCAACAAGTTCAGAACAGAAATCGGCAGGAGTGGGACTTTAAAAATAAAGCTGATGGTCTGGGGAGACGGTTCAATGCATAAAATGTTTGCTGTGCATACCTGAGCATTCCCTACCGTGTAAAAAGCAGGGCATGACCACTTGAGCCTGAAACCCTAGTGCAGGGAAGGAACAGGAAGGTACGGTGGTGGTGACGGGTGGACCCTGGGTGCTTCATGATCAGCTAGCTGGCCATCCAACCTACCTAAACAGTAAGCTTCTTTTCTTTTACATTTTTTTGAGACAAAGTCTCTCTGTATAGACCTAGCCATCCTGGAACTTGCTCTATAGACTAGGCTGGCCTCAAACTCAGAGATCCACCTGCCTCTGCCTCCCAAGTGCTGGGATTAAAGTTATTCACATGGTTTTTCTGCCTTAAGGAACAAAGAATTCACATGACAGCAAAACTGAAGACAGGATGCAGAGAAGGACACAGATTTTATGGCAGGTGTGGTGACTCACACCTGTGACCCCAACACTTGGAGGCTGAGGTAAGGCCAGCTTGAGCGATAGCAAGCATCAAACAAGGTACTAAGCTTGACAGTCTGAATTCCCTAGGACCCACATGACAGAAGGAGAAAAACCAACTCCTAGAGTTGTACCCTGACCTCCACACATGCACCACAGCACACATGCTCACTGGCACACACAAAATATCATGGTAATTTATGCCTATAATCCAAGCATTTCAGAGGTAGAAGCTGAAGGAACAGTTCTGAATGACTGTATCCAGTGTGGATGATTGATTGTATCCAGTCTGGATGATTGTATCCACTCATCTGGATGATTGTATCAACTCATCTGGATGATTGTATCAACTCGTCTGGATGACTGTATCCAGTGTGGGTGAGTGTATCCAGTAGTCTGGATGATTGTATCCACTGTGAATGATTGTACCCAGTCTGGATGACTGTATCCACTCATCTGGGTGATTGTATCCAGTCTGGATGATTGTATCCAGTCTGGATGACTGTATCTAGTTGTCTGGATGATTGTACCCAGTCTGGATGATTGTATCCACTCACCTGGGTGATTGTATCCAGTCTGGATGACATGAGACCCTGTCTCAAAACAAAGAGCACCCCAATGGCAGAGGATGAAGCCCAGGGGTAGGCTAGATTTCTTCAGCACTGGCAGCAGCAAACTAACACAATCTTAAATGATCAATTTCATATATTCCCTATTGGGAGTGAAACTATTTGGGGAACCATGTGCTATTCAGTCTCACCATGTCCTATCTCCTGGTGAGATAGAAGGGAGACAAAGGACTAGGGAGTCAGAGGTCACATAAAACATTTGAAAGGACATTATGGTAAAAGAGAAAGAAGGGACTCGGCAGAAGGGGGAGGGTTTAGCAAGCAACATTCCTTGAGACACCTCCCCATTGTACCTCTTCCTGACTCCCTTATTCCTTTACTTTGTCTTCCAAAGTCTCAATGACAAAGACCACTGACGACAAAAACAAAAACAAAAAAAAACCTACCTTACAGTATCAATAATAACAGCTTTATTATTCCCCAGCTCCACTGGGGCAGAGAAAGGGCAGCAGAAGGTCCAGAAAGAACAAATGCTGTGTGCTGCCCGTGACTGCCCAGTCCAGAATGCAACCCTGCTGCACCCTGCTGCGTGGCTCTGAGCCTCCGGAAGGGTGGAGGGAGGCAGTCCAATCTCAAATCTCCTTAAAAGAAAGCTGAAATAGGTGGGGGGATTCAGTTACCGAATCCACGAGGTCCTTTGCAGCGCACAACTTCAGCCCTTAAGGCTGCTCGCACACAGTTCCTAAATGAAAGAATCGACACAAAATAAACCCTGACTTGAGGTTAAGAGGGGAGAGGCCTCTCAGGGCTAAAGGCTTATAAGGAGCTGCAGCCTTTCTGGTTTGCAGCCCTGGGTGACACTCAGGGCCTTTGCTTTGCCTCTGCTGGGCAAGTGCTCTGCCTCTAAACCCCAGACCTCGCCCTGTGGTTTTTTTCAAAGAAAGACAAATCTCCCTGAGAATAAGGGAGGCAATTCAGGAGAGAAGAGAAACTCTTCAGACCACAAAGGTCCACAGGACATTCCCACAATGTGTTTTTTGCAGGCAGTCAGGAGGCAGGAAAACTGACTTTACAAAAAAAGTTTGCCGTAACTTATTTTCCCTTTTTTGGGCTATATGTGATTTGAGGCCACGTTGCCTCTTTTCCCGAGGCTCCGACTTGACTATATCACTGCTTTGTCCGAGTGTAGTTCAATGTGTGTGATTCCTTCAACGTCAGCCATATTGCAGCAGGTACCTAATTCCATCCCTTAAAGGCAGGACAATATTGCACTGCTTTGCCATTTCATAATTATCCATTTAGTGGCCAGTTCAGCCATTATTCTTGGGCTGTGTGAGCTACAAGCCTATGGACTTGGAGTATTTGAGTCCCTGCTTTTTTTTTTTTTTTTTTTTTTTTTTCCCGAGACAGGGTTTCTCTGTAGCTTTGGAGTCTGTCCTGGAACTAGCTCTGTAGACCAGGCTGGCCTTGAACTCACAGAGATCCGCCTGCCTCTGCCTCCCCAGTGCTGGGATTAAAGGTGTGTGCTACCAATGCCAGGTGAGTTCCTGCTTTTTTAATTCCTTTCCGTGTGTGCCCAGAAGTAAAACCAATTAGTCCGTGTTTAGTGCCTTCATGCTTTGCTCACATATAAATGTGGTCAATGTTATAAACATAACAAGTGTTACAATGTTATAAACTAAACAAGTGTATGCTATTAGCCTGCTTGGTGTGGTAGCTGAGGCTCTGAAATGACTTAGTTAAGGGTCAAGTCAGCTTTCCCACCAAGGAGGTCTGAAGATTCTGCTAAGGTCCCTCTAAGGGAAGACCTGTGCCTACAGAACAGTGGTTCTCAATATGTGGGTTGTGATTCTGTGACCCCTTTGGGATCAATGACCCTTTCACAGAGGTCACATATTAGATACTTACATACCAGATATGTGCATTATGATTCATATCAGTAGCAAGATTACAGCTATGAAGTAGTAACAAAATAAGTGTATGTTTGGGGGTCATGAGTAAGGTTGAGAACCACCGTTATAGAACACATCTGGGGCTGAAGAGATAGCTCAGTAGCTCTGAACACTTTTAGAGATCCCAGTGCACATATCAGGTACTCATAAACACCTGTAACCCCAGCTCTAAGACTCAATAGTCTCTTCTGGCTTCTCTAACACACACACACACACACACACACACACACACACACACACACCAATAATAATAATGGTAATTATGGTAGCAGTAGTAGTATGGTGACTGGAGAGATGGCTCAGCAGTTAAGAACACTGACTGCACCAGATGTTGGTGACACTGGCCTTTAGTCCCAGCACTTGGGAGGTAGAGGTGGGTGAATCTTTGTGAGTTCAAGGCCAGACTGGTCTACAGAGTGAGTTCCAGGACAGCCAGAGCTGTTACACAGAAAAACCCTGTCTCAAAATACCAAACCAAAACAAAGCAAAGCAAAGCAAAAACAAAACAAAACAAAAAACAAACAAACAAAAAAGAAGCCAAAAACAAAACAAAATACTGACAGTTCTTCCAGAGGACCCTGTTTCAATTCCCAGCTCCCACAAGTTGGTTCACAACTCTCTAACTCCAGATCCAGCAGACCTCACACCCTCACACAGGCTTATATGCCGGCAGAAACACCAATGCATATAAAATAAAGATAAATTAATTAATAATAAAATCTTTGTTTTTGTTGCTGCTTTTCAAGACAAGGTTTCTCTGTGTAGCCCTGGCTGTCCTGGAACTCGCTTGAGAGCCACCTGCCTCTGCCTCCCAAGTGCTGCGACTTAAGGTGTGTGCCACCACACCCAGAGTAATAAATCTTTTAAAAGGAGAAAAGAAATCATGCCAACAACAAAGGCTTAATATCATGAGCCAAGAAAATGTTTCCCCATCTCTACATCTTTTGAAGTTAATTTCGTCAGTTTAAACAAAGGTGTTGTTGTAAGCTGTGTTTTAATACAGGACATGAAACTGGCCTTTTTGGAGTTTGGACCTCACTGAGTTCCTGGCACACAGAAAATTCTCATTCAACACACTCCTGGTTTCCCCTGTTCACAGGTAACACTACCATGCATAACCTACAAACAAAGGGGATTCAGATGCTAATAAGTGAATGCAACTGCTCCAATTGATACTCAGACCCATGGGCCACCATAATCAGGTTTCTAGGAAACCAACAAGTTGCTTCACACGTCAGAGCAGGACTTCAGGTATTTGGTGGATGTTCTGACAAACACAACCTAAGTCACCAGACTTCCAACAAGACAAGGAAGCCACCACAGCAATATTAAAAACAAGCAAGCAACCTTTCCCCTATGGGCCAGATAAGTGGAAAAGCACATCTCCGGGCTTGAGGAAATGATTGACAATGCATATTCAGAGGAAAGACGGGAGAGCCATTAACAACACAAAGGAGCGTCTACTTTCTCTGAGGGCTGGGGAATTTACACAAGCGGCAGGAACGCAAACAACCCTCCACAGGTGCTCACCACCTGTACACAGCAGCCACTTTCTCCAGAAGCCTTGACAACTGCAGGTGCAAGGCAGGCATACTTCTTCAGGCTTACAAACACAACTAACACAAGCCACAGCTGCAAAGATTTCCTGGCGCTGTTATGGTTTGCTTTGTTTAATGAAAGTAGAGAGTTTTCCAGACACCAGATAGGAAGAGTAAGCCAAATTTTCCTTCTACGCTAAGCAGAAAGGCTTTTGAGAAAGAGACAGAGAGAGAGAGAGAGAGAGAGAGAGAGAGAGAGAGAGAGAGAGAGAGAGAGAGAGAGAGAAGGTGGATAAAGAGCTGGGTGTCAGTGGCTCACACCGTTAATCCCAGCACTCAGGATGCAGAGGCAGGTGGATCCCTGTGAGTCTGAGGTCAACCTGGCTATAAAGTGAATTCCAGGACAGCCAGAGTTGTTACACAGAGAAACCCCATCTCAAAAACAACAAAAGAAGTCCAGGGAGATGGCTGGTGTCTAAAGTCTTACTGTGCTGGCATGAAGGCCTGAGCACTCAAAGTTTGAGCATAGCTGCCCATCTCTTTTGCTCCAGTGTTCAGGGTGATGTGAGCAAATATGGGGAGGAGGGGGTGGGGTGGAGGCTGGCGGCTCATCCAGTCAAGCCAAACCTGTGAGCTCTAGGTTCAGTGAGAAATCTGTCTCAAAAAAAAAATATAAGGTGGATAGGGCTGGAGAGATGGCTCGCGGTTAAGAGCACTATTCCAGAAGACATGGTTCAATTCCCAGAGCCTACATGGCAGCTCACGGCTGTCTGTGGCTCCAGCTCCAGGAAATCCGGCAGATACACAAGCAGGTGAAACACCAATGCACAAAAAACGAAAATAAAGTCACTGAAAATGTGCGTAACCACTCAGGGAAGTGTATCTAGACACACACGTAACCGAGTCATCCACCACACACTCGAGCACACATGCACACCCTCCTGAATTCATCTTAATTATTAGAACCCGGATAATAAGCAAGTACTTTCTTATGCTACACATGAAAACGTCGAGTCATAGGTGAGAAGAGCGTGTGGCATCATCATGCTAAGAGGTTTCAGGCAAAGGAATAAAGATGACAGAATGTGGGCACCCGGGAAACACAGGAGGGGAAAGTGTACTCGGCACCCCCCACTTCACCAAATAAAAGCCGCATCGTGTTCTTGAGCAGGAACCTGTGCCCATTGCTACTGTCATGTTGCTAGAATGAAATGAGATACTATTTGTGCAGCGGTCTGGCGCAGCAAGTGCCCCATAAACGGCCACCATGGTGTGGATATCCTGGCATTTTGCTGGCACCGCCCCCTGACATCTGGCAGGGTACACACACCAGCTTCAGGCAGATACTTAGACAGCTCAAAGGGCCCTGTGTTGCGAGGCTATATCACGTGTTACGTGGCTGCATATGGTGTCTCTGTGTATGTGCAAGCGTTCTCTTTTAGATGAGCGTCTCCCACCTGCTCGTCCCTTCCCCCTTCTTCTCTGTTCCCGGTTGGCCAACCCTACCCCTCCCTTTGCTCCCTTTCCCAATAAACTCCACATGGGTTTTGCTGAGTTTTGTGGTTTGTGTTTCATCGCCCACAGCTACGGCAAACAATTGGAACCTTCTGAGCAGGGATCACCATCTACCTGTCCCTGCACATCTAACGGCACCAGCCTGGCTGTCCTGAATCTAGATCAAGCCAGTGTCAGCTTCCTCTGACCTAAGGACCTTGAAAATCAGAGATGGAGAAAGCGCTACATTTTTTTTTTTTAATAATGCACATGAAGTCATTTCTTTCTTTGTTTGCTTTTTGAGACCGAGTTTCTTTGTGTAGCTTTGGAGCCTGTCCTGGAACTCCCTCTGTATACCAGGCTGTTCTTGAACTCACAGATCTGCCTGCCTCTGCCTCTCAAGAGCTAGGATTAAAGGTGTACACCACCAATGCCCAGAATTTTTTTTATGCTTTGGGATAAGGCCTTGCCAAGCAAGCCCTGGCTAGCCTGGAACACACTACACAGATCAATCTGCCCTTGAATCTGCCTCTGATTTTTGAGTACTACAAGAATGCACCACTAGGGATTTTGTGTTTGGGAGTGGTCTTCGTTTTTTGTTTTGAGACCAGCCTTTATCTTGTTGCCCTGGCTAGCTGCAACTTGCCAGTCAGAGCACTCTGGGCTGCCTCTGCCTCCCAGTACTTTTTATCTTGAGGAGGGATCTCACTAAGTTGCCCAACCTGAACTTGAAGTCACCCTACAGCCCAAGTAGGCCTTGGTCATCCTGCCCCAGCCCTCCAAACGCTAAAATTACAGGCTTCTGCTCGCTGCTGGTTCTCTGCTTCACCCACGACATTTTGAAAGCTGCAACCATCAGTGAGTGTCCTTAAACATTCGAGTGTGGACAGCCCATGGAGTTTTCTAGACTTAGCACAGAGCTGTGTCAGCTTTGAAACAGTGAAAGGCTGATGTAAACCCCCAGGCCAGCCATCACCTGCCTTTACTTAGGGTCCCACTCCTAACTAAGGTGTTTACAAGTCAGTATTTATCACCTTCCTTGGAGATACTTTTATACCATCTTGTTGCTTTTCCTGTGAAAGAGAAAAGGAGAGACACAGGAGAGGGCCCAGGCCTATTCCCTTTTGAGCGACTGCAATTTAAAACAGAAAACTGTAGCAGCCTGTTTTTACAAACCTCAATATTTAAAATTTCTTCCATGTCAGTGATGAAGAGGGGGGGGGAGAGAGGCTTACTTCTGAAAATAACTATTTCATAGAACATCAGGGTTAGTTTCTGAGTGGCACGTTTTAAAACATTTAATCAGTAATCTGAATGTATGTCAACACCTTCTGGCAGTGTGCTATGAAACTCGAACCTTGTCAACAGCAACAGAAAAAGGTGACACACTTGGGACCCAGAGCTTTTATGCCGACACGCAGTAATAATATAATTTTAAAATTTATCATCTGTTTAGCTGCAAGCAACAATTAATCTTTTTGACAATTTGTACAATGCTCTAAATAACACCTGGGAAGAGGAACCCCACGCTCTAATTTTTACTTTCGTCGTCTTCCAGGGCTTTTCAAGCTACACATTGCCTACAAATCCACACTCAGTAAATTTTATGATTAGAATTAAAACGCTGGCAAAAACAAACAAACAAACAAAAAGATTTCCCCTGTCCCTGAATGCCCCTTCTTGCCTCGGTTAATAACATTACTTAACACGAGAACTGTAAGCAAGAGCACGTCCCTAAGGAAATGCGTGCCCCGGAGGGTTCATTTCTGTCATGTCAAATGCCATTCTATTCCCAAAGCATTTAACCTATGACTTCGTGTAACTACTTTCTCGCTCGAATGTGACTCTGATGAGGCCCCAGAAATGTCACCAATCCCTCAACTGGCAATTCCATCAAGACAATCAACATAGGCCTCCTAACCTGATGGTTTTTAAAAACACCAAAGGACAAACATGCATTCAAATGTTCAGGACCATGTGATGGCACGTGTGTTGTAAGGATGTGTGCATTGTGCGCCCTAAGAGATTTCCTGAGATCTGGTTTTAGGTCACATTAGTTTGTGTGTGTGTGTGTGTGTGTGTGTGTGTGTGTGTGTGTGTGTGTGTGTGCTATGTATGTGTCTGTGTGTGTTTGTATGTATGTGTGTATGTCTATCTGTGTGTATGTGTGTCTGTCTGTCTGTCTGTCTGTATGTATGTATGTATGTGTATGTGTGTCTATGTAGGCCAGAAGTCTATGTCAGGGATCTCTCTTCTGTCACTCTCTACTTTCTTTTTTTAAGACAGGGTCTCTCACTGAGCCTGAAGCTTACTGACTGTGTTGGGCTGGATGACCAGAAAAATCACAAGAATTCTCCTATGTCCTTTTCCCCAGCATTGAGACTAAGGCTCATGCCCCATGGTCTGGCTTTTATGTGACACTGGGGATCCAAATTCATGCCCCAATGCTTGCAAGGCGTGCACTTTACTTACTGAGTTCATCTCTGCAGCTCCTACATTAAACTTCTCCATTCGTTACCAACAAAGGTGCCATGTATTCCTACTGACCCCACCCCTCCTGACGCGTCCTCCCACAGAGGTAGAGAGGGGACAGCAACACACAAGAAGAAAGCAGAAGCAAATGGCATCTTAAGATTATATTAAACAGGTTATTACAAACAATGGCAACTCCAGTAAGATGCCTATGGCTCAGTTAGTAGTATGTGTTCAGCACCCATAAAGCCTCAGGTTCAATCCCCAGCAGCACAAACATTTATGGTTCAGAGGCAAACTGTATCACAGGTTCAAAGTCATCTTCTGCTGTGTGGCAAGTACAAGGCCTGTGTGGGCTACATGAGACCCTGTGCCAAAACAACCAAACCAAACCAAAGCAACAGCTATCCCCTTTGTCAGTTTTACAACTACCCATCTAAGACTCTGATCACACCCCTTGGCTAGGTAGCAAGCCAACAGAACTCAGCAGGAGGGAACCAGTCAGGTAGAACCGTACAAAGGTGATCACCACCAAGCCAGGAGACTGAATTTAGTCCCTAGGGCCTACATAATGACAAGAAGTCTGCAAGCTGTCCTCTGATCTGCACAAGTATGCCATGACGCCCACACACATTCTGTGTGCATGTGCCTGTGTGTGCATGTATGTGTGTGTCTGAGAGAGAGAGTGTGCATGTAAAAAAAAAAATCAATGCAATTTATTTTTATTTTACTTTTTTGGGTTTTGAGACAAGATCTCACCATGTAACTCTGGCTGGCCTGGAACTCACAGAGACCGCCTGCCTCTGCCTCCTGAGTCCTGGGATCAAAGGCGTGCACCACCACTGCCCTGTCATAAATGTAATTTTTAAAGTGTGTTGTGTTTTTTTTGTTTGTTTGCTTGTTTGTTTAATTTCAAAACAAACAAGAGCTTAGCAAGAAGCCAGGGAAAGGGGAGGAACCTGGAGAGATGGCTCAGCCAGTGAATAGAAGGACCAGTAGGATAGATGCAGATGAGAGCCCTGGGGTTCAGTGAGTCCTGAGTCCCTCCCAGGGAAGTACTCTCACTCAAAAAACAAGGACTGGGGGGGGGGACAGGGGGGAGGCTGAGAGATGGCTCAGTGGTGAAGGGTGCTGCCTGCTCTTCCACGGGGTCTGGGGTTTGATTCCTAGCAACCACAGGGTGGCTCACAACCACCTGTAACTCCAGTTCCAGGGGATCCAATGCCCACTTCCAGCCTCTATTGGTACCAGGCACACAAGACATGCATGCAGGTAAAAACACCCATACACATAAAATTAAACTGAAAACAAAAACCAAGATGGCTATCTCCATCGGGGTTGGCCTCTGAACTCTACACCAGTGCTAGGGGTGTCATACATGCACATACATGCACACGTATAAAGGAAGAAAGCAGAAGGAAGAGAAGAAGTAGGGAAGCATAGATGCTCTTTGCTCACAGAGAATTGTTTCTTTCCTCCTCCTTCCCTTTGGCCTGAGTCATCTCTCCAGCCCTATTATTTATTTCATTTTATTTCAAAACAATCTCTCTATGTATCCCTGGCTGTCTTGAAACTCACTGTGTAGACTAGGCTGGCCTCAAACGCACAATGATCTCTCTGTCTTTCTGTCTTTCTCTCTTTTCCTGGACAGGGTGGCTCTGTGTCACAGCCCTGGCTGTCCTAGAACTCACATAGATCCTCAGCAGGCCTCTGTCTCCTGAGTTCTGGGATTAAAGGCATGCTCCATTAGGCTGTGTGTGTGTGTGTGTGTGTGTGTGTGTGTGTGTGTGTGTGTGTGTGTGTGTGTGTGTGTGTGTGTGTGTGTGTGTGTGTGTGTGTGTGTGTGTCTGTAAATGCAGGTATCCTCAGAGGCCAGAAGAGAGGGTAGGATATCCTGGAGTCAGAGTTACAGGCTACCATGAACTGCCTGAATTGGGTGCTGCAAATTGAACTCAAGTCCTACATCAGAGGAGCAGTAGGCCCCCTTAACCACTGCGCCATCTCTCCAGTCCTGGGTTGGTTCGCCGCTGTTGTTTCTGATGCGGGGCCTCGTGCAGCCCAGAGTAGCCAGGCACTCACTGCGTAGCCGAGGCTGACCATCAGGTCTGAGTCTCTTTCCTCCTCCCCAAGCTGGCTTCAAACTCCAGCGATCTTCCTGCCCCAGCCTAAGGGCTGAGGTAGCAGGGCTGAGCCACCACCGCTACGTATCAGCTAGTATCTGAGCCTAAGGCCTGAGCCAGAGCTCCTCGGCTAGCAGAGGGGTGTGTATCCATGGCGCACGGGCAAGAGAACCTCTTCTGAGCAATGTGTTTCTTACTGCAGCCCCAAGATCTCAGGAAACACCTCCCACACTGTGCTCCTCGGCTAATTAACAGCACACCCCCAACCCAAGGAAAGGCATGCTTGAGGCTGGCTGGAACCCAAGTCTAAGACAGCCATTCAGAGCCATGGCGCTGGCGCCTGACTGCCGGATGCCAACCCTGCGGGGTCTGCAGCAGTGTCCAAAGCAGACTCGCGGCAGGAACGGGGCTCGCAGCTGACACACATGAGCTTTTAGGCCTAGCTCTCCATGTCCCATGCTCCCTTGCAGGCGGTTTGTCAGAATTCCTGTGTTGGTTTGTGGAGGGGGTGAGGAGGCATGTTGGAGGGAGGAGAGACGGGCCACCGATGTCAGATGAGCTCAATTCCGGCATAAGCGGGTGAAATGCCTTGTGAGGAAGGAAGGCTGCTGTCCTGCGGGAGCTTACACAGCCATAAACCCGGCTTAGCTTCCTCCCAGTTACAGTTTATTGCATTAACATTTCTTTTGTGCTGGCTGCTGGAGGGAACCTATTGTAAATTTGGGCAATTACGACTTTTGTCCCATCTGTCCCTCCCCTCCTCAGTACTGTAACATCAAAGGTAGCCAGTTCAGTAGAGGTTGGCTTTAGCTGTTAAATCCAACCTGAGACACAAGTTGAAATGACAGGCTCCTACAGAAAAGGACTAAAATAAATCAGAAAGACGCTGGCCCCGCCTTCTGAGAGTCTTAAGATAATCTCCCTTAAACCTCCTATACTACGCATCCAAGCCAAAGCCTGCCTAGATGTTCCTGTATCTCCGTGCCCAAATCCCTGCAGACAGAGACTGTGAACCCCAAATGCTGGGATTTCCCCACATCCTGCCTCTGCTTAAAATAACCAGAGCGGCTGCGTAACTAGAGCAGGTGAGAAGATTACCCCGGAAGCAATGGGCCAGGGTCCTGGTGAAGGCACGAGGGGTGAGCAGACTCCCAGTTGGGAGTCTTGATGGACAGGATGGAACCTAGAGCATCTCTCTTCATGCGCCCATAAGCTGTCAAATGTTACAAAGGAAAAAGAAAACACCATGTACACGTTGCTGGTGATTCCAGGGCTAAGACAACACTGTGTAAGTCACTTTTATACTCTAGAATTTTCTGAGGACCCTAGTGGGGGCTCGACGAAACAAGGAGAGATAGAAGCTGTTTCACAAGCTCTCTTATAATATGGGTATATTCTGCCCCTCAGCCCTCAGAATGTTAAAGTCAGAGTGATCACATGACCCGTAATCCCCTCTCCTACCAAGAAAAGATAAAACACAGTATAAGCAAAAAAATGATGCATCGGCCAGGTGGTGGCCCAGCGCCGGCGGTGGCCGGCGGTGCACGCCTTAATCCCAGCACCCGGGAGGCAGAGGCAGGCCGATCTCTGAGTTCAAAGCTAGCCTGGTCTACAGAGTGTGTTCCAGGATAGCTAGAGCAACATAGTGAAACCCTGTCTCAAAAAACCAAAAAGCAAGCAAGCAAAGTATGATTCTAAGTGTTCAAAGCAGCCATATTCCAGGTAGACAGAAAGTGAAAGCAACCCAAATATCCATCTTTGGATTGATGGATAACAAAAAGAAGATGCTGTTCTTACAAGTGAACAGCATAAAAAGGGACTATTATTAAAAAAAAAAAAAAAGTGGCACTAGACACTTGGAAGGCAGGTCACTTCCAAAGATATTATAGCAAGTGAAGGTGGAGAGAGAGCTCATTGTGCAAAAGCCCCTGACACACAGCATGAGGACCTGAGATCTACATCTGGACCCCAGCACCCCCAGGAAAAGATGGGTGTGGCCATGCTTGAAAACTATGGGGAGACAGAGGCAGGAGGGTTGCTGAGCCTTCCTGACCACTAGCCTAGACCTGGGTTCAGCATGACACCCGAACTCAAAAGAATAAGTTAGAGAACGACAGAGTCCCCTGATGTCCTCCTCTGGCCTTCACGTGCACACAGGTATGTGCGTTCACATATACACTTGTGACTGTAACACACACACGCACGTACACACACAGACGTTATGCTAACTGGGAGAAGCCAGACCTGAAAGGCCTGGGCTACCAAGAGATATCCTACCTCCAAAAAAAAAAAAAAAACCCAAAAAGAACATACTATAGTCTCTAAGCCCCCTCATGTAGCCCAGGCTAGCCTCAAACTCCCCGTGTAGCTGGGGCTGGCTCTGAACTCCCCATTCCCCTTGCCTCAACCTCTCAGTGTCAGTAGTATTATAGGCATGTGCCACACGGCCTCACGAGTGCATTGGAAACAAGAACAGAAAGGAAAGAATAGGCCCCCCAGGTGTGCCACTCACTTTCCTGTCCCCTGGCTCTGAGTTTTCACTATCTGGAACAGGCATGACTCGGGCACAGTCCACAGAAGTGGCACCCTAAGCCCTCGGGGCTTGGAACTCTGTGAAGCAGCGTTTCCAGGCCTTCAGGATCCCATGCAGGCCAGCTCTCCCGTTCCCTTTGACCGAGAAGGCACTGTGTTTCAACCCTGCATGTGTGTATCTGTTACATTGTAACACAGAGGGTCCCGACCTTTGCCTCTTCCTGTAGCCAGCACATAGAAAGTACCCATCATATGGCTGGGGGAGGAAGTCCCAATTTGCTCTTAAGGAATCTATGGCCTAATTAATTCTCTTGCTTCCCTATTGTAGTATCAAGAGGTGGCAAGGCTACATTGAAACAAACACAAGCATGCAAGCGTCATTTTTATTTGTTTGTTTGTTTGTTTGTTTGTTTATTTTTAGGTTACAATTGGCCAAAGGATGGCAATTCCATCTAGTGTTATCTAATAAACCATCATAGGAAGGTCTGTCTGTAGAGCCCTGTGATGCTGTTTTTGTTGTTGTTGTTGTTGTTGTTGTTGTTTTTGTTTGAGCCAGACAGAACCTTTTTTGGCTCTTGGTGAGTTTAACCCAGGGAGCTGAGGTGCCAGAAGATGGATGGCAACCAAAGCCACCGCAAGCCTGTGGCTTTGAATTCATTGTCACAAACCCAAGAGTAGGGAAATGTGGGCCAAGGAATGAGCTGATTGAACATAGATTAATTAAGGAAACATGAGAAAGAACTTCTCGGAGTGAGAGGGGCTGGGAAGGAGTAATTCTGCTATGTTGCTGGGCCCAACAGTCTGAAGGGCCTTGTGGAAATTAGATGGAGATGAGGTCATTGCTTACTGGGACTGACACAGTCCAAGGCAATTAGAAGTCTACATACACACCCAAAGTATGCTCCCCTAGTCCAATCAGAGGAGTGATCTAATGACCAGGAGGGGCGATCATTAGACTGTAAGTTCCTCAAAAGCAAATTGGGACTTCCTTCCCCAGCCGCCTGGTAGGTCCTTTCTATGTGCTGACTCTAGGGAAAGAGAGGAAACTCTCCATCACCCCATGTCATAGTGTAACAGACAATCCATGCAGTCAGAGCCGTGGTCACACACCGTCCGCCAGGGGCCGTACCCTTCCTGCCTACGGGAAGCCTACCCCCTTGCTTCATCAAAGTAAAGTATTCTTTTAAATTGTATTATTTCCATGTATATGGGTATTTTGCCTGTATGATATCCGTGCAGCACATGAAATGTAGAGCCCATAGAAGCCAGAAAAGGGTGTCGGGTCCTCTGGAACCATAGTTACAGGGAGTTGGGAGCTGTCTTGTAAACACTGGGACCAGATACCTGGTCCCTCTGGAAGCCCAACCAGTGCCCTCAACTGCTGAGCCATCGCTCCAGCCTCACACAAAACTGCTCTTGAATGGAGCCCCAATGTTCCTTTGAATAATCACCTACAGAGGTACTGGAAAGTTTGCTCAATGATTCAGAGCACCCATTTGCAGAGTACCTGAGTTCCTTACGCAGCAGCCACATGGTGGCTAACAACCACCTTTAACTCTATGGGTACCTGACACACACCCATTCATGCGCACAAAACATTTAAATATCTTTATATAAAAAATCATTAACAGAGACATAATGGAAGAATCGTTGTGATCAGACTCTTCCCTCCTCCAAAAAAATTAGAGTCTCTATAGAAGGGTCAATTTGTGCCTGAAAATTGGTCTATGCAGTTTACTTACAAGTCTAGGGCAACTTAAATATTCATTAAGAAACAGCCAGGGGGTACCACCTTTATTCCTCACACTAGAGAGGCAGGGGTAGGTGGGTGCAGAAGTTAGAAGCCAGCCTGGTTTACACAGTGATTTCCAGGCTAGCACAGGGCTCCTGTGCTGAAAAATAAATAATGCCTTAGGTCACAGAAAACAAGCTATAACCCCTTAAACTCAAGTGCTCACAAACATCCCTGGGTGCCTATCAGCAACACGTATCTCGGGAGAGAGTCAATGAAGGAGACTACCACGTTGGAATTTTGGAGGGGCAGCAAGAGCAGGTCAACCACTCAAAGCAAGTGATCAGAGAGTTAATCAGGAGAGATAGCAACTCTGAAAGTGCCCATTAACCCACGCCTCTCAGCACCCTGCTGCCCCTAACCAAACAAAACCCTGCAGAGCAGCTTTTGTTCAAGAAGGAGGGTGACAGCTACTTGCCCCGAATGGGTTTTTTGTTTGTTTGTTTGTTATTCAAATAACTTTTCTCCCTGCCAAAACAGAAAGGGAAAATGACAGAAGTATGTGATTAATGATTTTTTTTTTTTTTTTAAATAGAAGAGACCCGGTGTTGAATTGTAAAGTAGGGGTTGAAAAGACACCCACTCCATTAAACACCACATTTTCATATGCAAGTTTGATATGAGTCCCTTTCAAAACACAGTTGCACTAGGGGATCCAAATTAAATGACAGGACTGTCAGTCTCAATATCCTGGAAGACTAGCCAGGCAGTTCTGGAACATTCTTAAATCACTGCCATCTAGAACTGGATGTTGAGTCCACCACGTGGTGTCGGGTTAGTGTCACAAGCTGTGTAATATTAGGGTGAGTTCTAAGATACTTTCACACGTCCCATGATGCTACAGGCAAGAACACGGCTCATGGAGGGAAGGACAGAAACTCAGAAACAAAGGAAAGGGGGTGGGGGTGGGGACAGGAGAGAAAGAGAGAAAACAAACTTTTTTTTTTTTTTTATGTTGCCTTTAATCAGCTCTTAAAGCAAAGCCAGAAGCTGAAAACATTATACTCAGTGGTTCTCATCCTCCCTAAAGCTTCAGCTGGACCCTTAGTACATTGTTTCTCTTGTTGTGGTGGTTGCTACTTCATAGCGGTAATTTTGTTGCTGTTATGAATAGTAATGTTAAAAGTTTCCCAATGGTCTTAGGCGAACCCTGTGAAAGGGTTGTTTAATCTCCCAGAGGGTGTCGACCCACAGGTTGAGAACCACTGTTGTAAGTAAACAACAAAGAGGATTGTGGTAACTTAGGTAATCAGAACATCAAGGGGGCTTCCCTGGTACCAACAGGCAGTGGATTTAACAACAGAAAAGATGGTGTCAAAGGACCAAAATGCAGGCAAGCATCCACTGCATAATAAGAGATGTGGGTAAAACTTTTCTGAGGTTGGAGGAGGAGGCTGGGGACAAGCCAGAGAGATAAAATGCTACTTAACACAACAATGTGGATAGCATTTAGGCCACATGCAAATTCCCTCCACAGAGCTTTTCCCAATGGAATGCAATTTACCACTCAGAGGATGTAACCTTTTGAATCCACAGGGCTAATTAATAAAACAGTCTAAAAAGAATGCAGAGTTAATCACCATCCTCCTCCTGGACTATTTCAACTATGCTCTTTACATTTCGCTGTTAAACAAAATCTCAGATGTTGTTGCAACATTCAAGGGTCCCCTACCTTAACCAGAGGCAAGCTAGTGGTCAGTTCAGACTGCTCTTGGGGACCTGCTCTGTGACCAACAGAAATCTCAACTGCAAACATGGAATTTAAACCACGTCTTGGTATGAACCATAGAACTAAACAGCAATGAGTTTATATCTTCCATTTGGTTTCTGAGTTTGTCTTCCCCTGAGCTAGATAGTTTTTGTTTCTCTCTGATAACATGAGAAATGGGAGCTGGATTAATTCCTTTAGGACACCCTATTAATTATTTCCAGGAAGTATCCGAATTGTCCTGAGAGCAGTGTGAGTACCCATGGTCACCCTGAGTTGTCTCCCATGCCCTTTTGAACCTAACTGAAGGAAGGCAGGATGGTTCTAAGTTCAAACTCCGAATAATCTAGATCCATGTTTGGTAACAAGGCTTAAACAGACCTTGGTGTGGGAGCCTCTGTGAATTTGGATTCAGCCCCGAGCACCCTTCCTGGAAGGCACAATGTATCTTCTAAAGGTGGGAGTGGTGGTGCTCAAGGCAAGGCTGACTCTATGGAGAGTCCCAGAGAGGGCGGGTCACCTGGGCCTGAGACCCAGAAAGGGTGGATCTCACCCTGGTCGTCAAGAACCAGGGTGTTGAGCAATTTTGGAAAAGTAGTTCATCCTCCAAAATTCGACTGCCAAAACCTCCAGATTAACGTGGCGCACCCTCCAGTGGCCTTTGCCTTTCCGACTTCACAAACTGCCTCGAAGGGTCCAGCTGAGGCAAAAAGTGCATCTTTCCTCTTCAGCCCAGACCATCTTCTCCTTCCCAGTTCACTAGCTTTTCCTAAAGCAATGCCAAGTTTGCATACTAGGAAAAAAAAAATCTAAAGAAAAGCCAAGTGAGTGGTGTCATTAGCAAATGCAAATATGCTAATTCAGATAAAAATATAATCCACCAAGTCCAACTTGTCATATGCAAAATAATTTTAATGACATATCTGAAAAGTGTCAGTGTGTTCTGCTGCCAAGAAGGCAATACGTTTAAGGCAAGCGTACAGAGTCTATGGAGTCACAGACTGCAATACCCTGCGACTATCTTAATTTTTAAAATTCAGTTTACAAATATATACCAATATTTTTCTCACTTTTAATCACTCCCCTACTGTTTCAGCATAAGAGTTAAAATAATCTAAACAGCGTCTTGAAACACACTCAGCAAGTCTGCTACACAGATCTGGGGAAACTACGACCAACAACAACAAAAGGAAGTATGGAGAAAAACAATTCTTCAACATCATGTATAAGATGAGACATAGTTTCTAGGTTCAAGGGACTGATCATTTTTCCTGGGAAATCTTTACTTTAAAGCAACTCTAAATGAAAATGCTTATAATTAAGGGAAAGACCGCCGCTTCAAACAGATTGGCTCTCTTTAACAAGCGTCTCTCCTTATAGCTACTCAGATATGCTATATTCCCTAATTATCACCTTTTAAGGGCCATCTGGGCCCATTCCTCCCCATCAGGGGGCAATTCCATTTGCATTGTTCCCGGGCTTAGTCATGATCAAGCAGTCTGGTGGTAAAGTTCATTAGAAACGAGAACAGACGCATTCAACCCAATGCGGTAAGCCAGGTATCCTCGGGCACCCGCGGGAGAGATGGGAAACTCGCCATCCGAGTTCCCAGAGAACCTGCAAGTTTTCACTGCACGTTTTATCCAATTGCTTCAAGAAAACATTCAGCCTGGTCCCTGACCAGGTACGTAATGGAAACTTGGTTAAGCCTCCTCACACGGCAAAAAATATTTCTCAATTACGGCAACAAAACTAGAGTCCCTTATGTCTTTCGGTTGGAAAGTCTATTAAAATCCCTTTAATGGTTCCCTCATTTAGACCGCCATTCACAAGCAGTATACTACTTCCTGTAGAGAACACACAAGAATTATCCTAATTGTTATGCTCTGCGAAGTGAGTGCACATTACCGGAAGAAGCGTGTCGGACCCAGACTGATTCTGACTGACTATATGAGTTTCGTAAACAGATTCATTCCCCATTGTCTTTTGTCAGGGACTATCCCATACGTTCGAGAACCCTCGTGTTTGTGTGTCAAAGTTACTCTCCTCCCATGGACGAGCTGGCCAGTGCAGGCCAGGGCAGGCAGCTGCTGCCTCATAGAGCTGATTGTAAAAAGAACAGTTAATTCAGGGCAGACCCGTGGAAGGTTCCCGCTTCCCTCCAAAGGTCTGACACATAAAACTCAGGAAATCGTTACCTGCCTCATCTTGCAATTTCTGCGCCTGGCTTGCAAAGGCCATCTTAATCCTCGATGCCAGCCTCAGGAGATGGAGGAAGCAGGCCCCCTGCTGAGTGCCACCGCCTCTTCAGCTACACCTTAGTCTTGCAAACGACGACAGCTGCAGCGGGGCCCTAATCTATGCAAGGCAGGTGTAGCCCCGGGCTCTCTACCAGTGACCCTTCGGAGCTATTAGGGCTGGCAAGTTAAGGAGTCACTGTTCAAAAAGAACTATTCTTAGCCCCTCGTTATTGAGGTCACTAATCTTTTACGGGGAACAACCGCTTCCCTCGTGTTTGTACCTTGATAGTCTCCAGGGCTCTTCTGAAATACCCTTACTGCTGTCATTCCGAGCCAGCTGGGAGTCGATCTGCAGGAGCTCTATTCCAACCGGGCGCTACTCATTTGGTGCTATGTAGGTGGGGGGAAAAATGGTTCTGTGGAATGTCTACGTTTTAAAAACTTAATCCTGGGGGCCAGAGAGAGGACTCAGCAGAGGACCCAGGTTCTGTTCCCAGCACCGACGTGAGGGCTCATGGCCATCTTTACCTCCAGTTTTAGGCTGTCTTCTGGTTCCTGCCAGCACCAGGTACACAAATGGTGTATGGACACATATATGTAAAGCACCCATACACAAACAAAGGCTGTATTTTTATTTTTAAGATTATGATACACAAATAAAATTTTTAAGTATTTTTATAGTTTAATCACAAGTATTTTTTAATGTAAATATTAATCTGTGTACAGACGCTTGCCTGCATGTGTTTGTGTGAGTCTCAGCCTATCTGATGCTCACCAGGGTAGCAGATAGTTACTATGTGGGTGCTGGGAACTGAATGCGGTCCTGGGGAAGACCTCCCAGTGTTCTCAGCCAGTCCAGGTCTCTTTTTTAAAAGTTTTTGTTTGCACGGGGCGTTGGTGATGCACATCTTTAATCCCAGCACTCAGGGAGGCAGAGACAGGTGGATCTCTGTGAGTTGGAGTCCAGGCTGGTCTACAGAGCGAGTTCCAGGACAGGCTCCAAAGCAATACAGAAAAACCCTTGTCTCAAAAAGCCAAAAAAAAAAAAAAAAAAGTTTTTGTTTGCTTGTTTTTGCTTGTTTGTTGTTTGTTTAAAAGTAAAGGTAAAACAAAATAAACCGTTACCCTAAAATCTACTCCGCCAATGAAGAAAGCTTTCTACGATGTTCCTAAGATGTTCTTACCCTGAGGGTCTCAACCCCTATGGGAGTCACATATCAGACACCCTGCATGTCAGATGTTTACATTATGATTTATAACAGTAGCAAAAATACAGTCATGAAGTAGCAACGAAATAATTTTATGTTTGGTTGTAGGTCACAACATGAGGAACTGTATTAAAGGGTCACAGCGTTAGGAAGGGTTGAGGACCTCTTAGGACTAAGAGTTAATGAACAAAACTGAGTCAGAACTGTTTGGTGGATGAATGTGCACCAAACACCACAGAAACTGAGCCAACTACAATTAACTCAAGCCTCGGCCCTTTCTTCTCAGTCTCTCCAATCGTCTTTCTCTGAATGTAATAAAAACAAAAGTATCTATGGCCAAGGTTGGTGTCCCCCAAAGCACTATGGAAACACAGCTTCAAGATGACTGCCCAGACAGAGACTGTGCCAGCCGCTAAGGTCATTAACAGGATCCGGTATCTGGACCTGGGTCATTTTTTGTGTAATCTTTGCTTGTGTAGATTTTGAAGGCAGTCCAAGCTCTTTAAGAACTCAGAATTTAGCCAGGTGTGCTGGTGTGCCCTTGAGAAGCAGAAGCGGGAAGATCTCTGTGAGTTCAAGACCAGCCTGGTCTACAGAGCAAGTTCTGGGACAGCCAGGGCTGTTACACAGAGGAAACCTTGTCTCAGAAAAACAAAACAAACAAACAAACGAAAAACCTCAGGACTTCCTCACTGTGTGGATGGAAGGAAGGTCTTTCCAGCCCCTTCCTGGATGACCCCTCCTATGTAGCAGAGAGAAAAGTAAGAAGAAACCAGGAGTCAGACATGATCTGACCCTGCTCATGTTGATAGCAAGGATCCCATCCTATCCACGGGGATGTAAGAGAGCACTGTGTAAGGTGCTTGCCTTCTTAGGGAACTGATACCTTCTCTTGTCTGTGGCGAAGATCCCATTCTCTCTCCCCACCTAAAGGAACGGGGATTTGCCCCAAGGTTGCTGTGAGTCATCTATGTGTTTCTACTGAGGCCACTGGAAACCCGGAGTCTTTCTGTACAGCCTTTAAACTGTCTCCCTTTACAGCTCAATTTTACGACACACTTTAAAAATCCAGAAGCCACTATGTAATTTTCGAGATAATAAGTATTTTCAAACATTTGGGTTTTTGAAAGGATTATTTTAATTTTTCCCTTAATTTTAAAAATTTATTTCATATTTTTCTGCCCTTGACTTTCAGAAAATACATCATAATAAGCTTTTATGGGGGGGGCCTTTTCCAATTCTTACAGAACTGTTGAGGTTTTTTTTTTTTAAAGTATAAAATTTGAAACACGCATAAAAAGACTGTAACTGTGCCGGCAGAATCGGGCTATACTTCTGTACCCACTACTTCTAGTAATTTCACAAGGAGTACATTTTCTTGAGTCGTGTGATGTTTTTAGCAACAAGACTCCCATGGGCTTTAATGGAAGTCACACTGCTAAAACTCCATGCCCCACTTTGAAAATTTAAGAGTAATTGCTAAGTCCCCCTTAGAGGGTCATAGAAATATTAAAAACCAAAGTATTTTGCTAAGAACTCCAATTACGCCTGAAGGCTTACATCAGATTTTATAAAATGATTGGTCACATATATAATGTACTCTAATACCATTTTATTGGCTGGCTGTTTTCTTCATAAAAGAAGGCCTTTGTGAAACGCTCTGATCGGGGACATGCAATACAGTGAATTTCAAATCCAGTGTTCATTTAAACCCATAGCTCTGTCTTAAAGGGGTTGGAGGCGTGAGGACATAAATGGACTTGGGGACATTTTATCTTGTTATTTGTCATCCGCGAGGGGGTCATTTAGTTCTCTGCATCCCTGGGCTGGTAGACTTTCAGAAATACATTAAACCGTGGAATATAACCCTGGCAGAATAGTCTTCCTGAGTCCACCAGCCAGGAAGACTACATACTCCTCTCAAGTGAACCAGTGAGCATCGGCCCAACAGTCCCAGGCTTGGTAAAGCCTCACTTCCTCTCCAGAAGCAAGGAGTTTCATTAATTCAAAGGGAATCCAGCTTATCCGTCTTATTTATTTATTTTTCCCTAGTGTTAACGATTTTCAAACTAACAGAAGCTGCAAGGGCAGAAGAAACATGAGTAAAATTCCTACACACCCAGACCCCAGTCACCTGTCACCCTTGTCCATGCCTCCTGCGACAGTAAACATAAGCCTATCTCTTCTCTGTTGTTGCTTGCTTTGTTTTTGAGACAAGCAGCCCAGGCTGGCCTCCAATTCCCAAGATGACTTTGACTTTCTGCTCCTCTGTCCTACAACCCCCCCCCAAGCTCAGCTAACAGATATGTGTGCTTATGGGATGCTAGTAACTTACTCCTCAGCCACCCCCCGCCTCTTTCTGCAGGATAATAAATTAATAAAATGTTATAGCTATGGTCAAAAATAGTCATATAAAAACATGAAAATGTGTGGAAAAACTCAAACGACCTTTTCTTCCTTTCTCGGGCTAGAAAAGAGCATACAGCGTAGGGGACAATGAACCCCACAAGTAACATGGCACACCCCCACGGGCCTCGTGTGTGCCACACCCAGGCTGAATGCCAATGGGACGATGGTTTCCAGTCAGTAGGAGAAACCCAAAAGGCCCGTCCATTCTAAGAGCGCCAACTGGACCCTGAGTCTGGGCAGCCACCCAGTGCTTGTGCAAACATGGAATTTGGGTCTTCCACAAGCAGGAGGCGATGGCCCCGAAGAACACGCTCTGAACTTACCCGGTGCACCGTTCTGTGACGGGAGAGCACTAGTTAATCCAAGGTCTTGCTTGAACATAAGAGAAACGTGCTTTTCTATCAGTGTTTACAATCCGAGGGTTTAGGTCGGGCATGGCAGGTTTGGCTTATTTATAGAACAGCCTTTTTAAAGTATTGTGGAAGCCCTGTGTAAAACTACCATGGATGGATGGATGGATGGATGCATGGATGCATGGATGGATGGATGGATGGATGGATGATGCATGGATGGATGGATGGATGCATGGATGCATGGATGCATGGATGGATGCATGGATGGATGCATGCATGGATGGATGGATGCATGGATGCATGGATGGATGCATGGATGGATGGATGGATGGATGCATGGTGGATGCATGGATGCATGGATGCATGGATGCACGGATAGATAGATGCATGGATAGATGGATGGATGCATGGATGCATGGATGGATGATGGATGGATGGATGGATAGATGCATGGACGGATACATGGATGGATTCATGGATGGATGGATGCATGGATGGACAGATGGATGGATGGACAGCAGAGCTGAGGTTCAAACTGTAGACAGTGCCCACATTGACAAGCTGTCTAGCACTGAACTTCAACTTACCTTTTATAAAGTCGGCCCACATAGATTAAGTTCTTTATTTTTTTAATACTTTATTTATTGCTTGTGCATTGTTGTTTTGACTACATGTATGTCTGTGTGAGAGTGCTTGACCCCCTGCAACTGGAGTTACAGACAGCTATGTATGGGTGCTGGGAACTGAACCGGGTCCTCTGGAAGAGCAGCCAGTGCTCTTCACCACTGAGCCATCTCTCCAGCATTCACACACACACACACACACACACACACACATCTTACAGCACAGCTCTGCCATCCTGGACAAGATAGCTGTTCACTTCCTGAGTAAGTCACAACCTGGAAGCTGGAAGAAAATCTAGGAAGCGGGGACGTGTCTCAGCAAAGAAAGACATCACTGCAGCCAGGGCAAAGTCACCTGGAGGCCTTGCTGAACCCGGGCTGACTACCTACCATTCCTGAGCCCTCCTGGGGCAGTAACTGCCAGGACAGGCCTAGGAACCTGCATTCCAGCAGATTCTAGGTTGGGTCCTATTGTGCCTATGGACAGGGCTGCCTATGCTCACATTCTGAAAGCCACTGCTGCAGAGGCCAGGGTGAGATCAGGTGTCATTTTGTGACTCTGGAGGAAGACAGTGTTTGCAAAGAACGCTGTCTCTTTGTTGTCCCTGTGGTGCAGAGCAGGGAAGTTTGCCCAGTGCCCCAGTGAGAATTAGGAGGAAGTAAGCATGACTCCAGGGGGCTCAGGATGTAGAAGAGGCAGAAACCCGTTCACTATGTTCACTGCAAAATCCTTTCCAAATAGTCTCCTTGCAGAGAAAAAAAAAGTTAGTGAGCCAGCTTTAAAACCTGTGGAAATGCCAGCTGTCTCTTTCAGGCTTCAAATCATGAATGCAAAAGCGTTCAGCACAAACAGGAAAAAAAAAAAAATAGACTAAGCATCCTAAATTGCTATATTAACGACTGCCCCAGAAGATGATGAGGCCACTTAGTGCTATTTAACGTATGCATACCAGACAACAATACACACAGCTCTAAGATGCTGTTTCTCACACCAGGACCGAGTGGGAAAACATTTTCTTGGAGTGAAGTTTAATAATAAGTACCTGGAAATCAGAGGCAGCTGTGGAATTTTCTGTACAATGGCTAGAGGAATCTGCAGACGTGCTTGTCCCCCACTGCCTACCTCTCCTTCCCTACTCCCCACCCCTTCCCCATTTTGGAAAGAGGAGAAATATGGTTCATATAAAGTGGGCTGCGGTTGCTCGTTACATGACGTTTGGACAGATGTGTCATTTGCAGATATAATAGGTCTGCGCTTCACCGCCCCCTGCACAATTACTGAGATCACCATCTGAGGAGCCATAAGAGTGAGTCACCAGGAAGAGAAAACAAGTCCCAGCACAGTGGCGAGAGAGCAACACTGGTAAACACAAACCCTGAGCTGTCAAGCTAGGAAGACCTCAGCCGCGCGCACAAAACGTGTGGCCCTGCATTGTTGGAGAGGAAATCTAAGACGGAGCTTTTCTAGAGGCCTCACAGTTCAATTCTGCATTTAGAAATCATGTCCCGGAGAGTTTTATTAGCTATAATTTAATTTCAGCCAAAAGGCTCTTTTAAAATAAAGATTTATTTTATTGTATGCGTATGAGCTTTTTGCCTGCGTGTTATCTATGTGCACCATGTGCATGCAGTGCCTGTACAGGCCAGAAGAGGGCGTCAGATGCCCTGGAGCTGGAGTTAGAGCCAGTTGTGGGTGGCTGAACCCAGGTCCTCTGTAAAAGAAGCTAAGTGCTCTTAACTACTTTGCCATCTCCCCAGCTTCTCCCCCTCCCCCCCTCCCCTTCTCCCCCTCCCCTCCTCCCCCTCCCCCTCCTCCTTCTTGTCCTAAGATTTTAAAGATTTGTTTGTACTGCTGATGATATTTTGTGGGGAGTATATGTGCACATGCCTGCAGGTAAACTTGGAGGCAAAGGTGTCAGATCTGGAGCCGGGGGTCCCAGCACTTGTGGGGGGTGGGGAACCCTCTGAAAGAACAGCCAGTGCCTTTCTCCAGTCTCACCTTCCTCAAAAGTGCTCTTTTCTAAGGACGTGAAAACTATAGACAAGTTAAAATAGTTTGAAAAAGAAAATTAAAAAAAAAAAAAACAATTGCATAAATGTGATTTTTTTTTTTTTTTTTTAATTAATAGGACCATTGTCAGTCTGCACGTAGAAAGCCGTTCTTGAATGCCTGGTAAGTGAATGGATACTAACAGTAATATCCTTTACTTTCTGCTTTGAAAGAGTTAACCTAAATTAAAATATCAGGAGAGAAATATTTCACACCTGCTCTTACCACCTACTCTTCCTTTAATTATGCAAAAGATGATTGTATCAAACCCACTATGTAAATCTCTTCAAACAGAAAAGATAATAATACTTTCCTGATGTGAGTTTGGTTGCAGAAAAGGCAAATTGGTGCATAATTAACAATTTGTTGGTGCAAATTCATCTGCATCTTTTAATTGGTGTTAATTAGATTAGGACTAAAATTTCTTTAATCCTTTATCTTGCCTTTTTTGATGCAAACTAATTTCCTCAGCTGGATGTCAAAGTTTCCTATTAATTACACCTTTTTAACAGGCCTGCTTCCTCAGCCTCGGCCACTGAAGGCTCAAACATACAGACAGGGAGCACTTTTCAGAAGATCTTCTTGGGACCAAGGTTTTAGGGAAAATAAGACATAGTGAGACTTGCACTCGGAAGGTTGCAAGTGGGTGCAGGTAGGTTTGCTGGTCTCAGCAACCCTTAAACCCTGGCTGCCCCAGACAGAGAGGGCTTGGGGCCTTTGGTATAGTCTTGGGCTATACATAAACAAGACTGTGTAACTCTGTCACAGTGCAGATGTTGGAACAGACCTGAAGTAGCAGTGGCAAAATGAGTAGCCCTTTGATTGAGAAGATAGCCTGCCTGTAAATCCCAAGAATAAGCAATATGCTGGGGTTTTTTTTTTACACTGTATTATCCAGGGACCTCTGCGTAAAATACTTGTCTACCTGCTCCAATGGAAAACACACACCCACGTTTGCCATCTTAGGTGAATTAAATTTCCACATTTCACATGGTTTTCTGTGAATACTGTAACCCTTCTACCACAGTGAGCATGCCGTCGGAGAAAAAGCCACAAAATACGTTCAATATCTTTTATGGCAATGTGACCTGAAATAAAATTTTATGTAGTCAAGGATTTTGATAGTTCTTTATCCGTCGCCTTCCTCTCCCTATGCAAGGGTGATGATTGAAACCCGGTGTATGCTGGGGAGGGGGGTGGGGTGGAGGAAGGCCATAAAACATTTTATGAACAAATAAAACAGTAGCCATTAAGTTCTGCTATGATGTCTGAGTAGATATTCAGCACAAAAACACGATAAAACAACTGTAAACCGAGTGTGATCAAATGTAATTACAATGACTTGTCTCTAGTGAATGACAGGAACTAAATACAGTCACAGACTTCTCCAAAATTACTTTGGGCAGAGAACCAAGAGAACACTATATCCTTTCTTCGCGAAAGGCATTTTGCCAAATAAATCGCAAACACACAAGCTTTAATAACCACGGCCAAAAAAGCACTTGGGAACTCATTATGGAAATGTTTAAAACACAGGCACATATGTGCGCGTGCGTGTTCAGATGCGAGAGAGAGAGCGCGCGCACACGCGCGCACGCACGCACGCGTGTACTCATATTTGATGATAATAAAAAAGACATAATGTAATCTCCCTAAAAAAGCCACACTTGAGATTTTTAATTGGTGCTCTGCACGAGTAAATCCAGAGAGTGATAGGCAATTACAAGCTTTCTGCACCCTCCCCCAGACTCGGGGGTTTTTGGCTGCCTTTCCTGCCATCTTTGGAGAGAGACTATTATGCAGCTACAAGTAAACAATGCATTCTGAAACAACGTGATTTTTTTTTTTTCCCCTACATGTTGGCCAATGCAGGTGGAACCTCTCCCCGACTTTCCACCTTTTAACTGTAATCTACTAAAGCATTCGCTCTGTAATGAGAAAAATGGCCCTTCTCAAACAGGAGTCTGGGCTGCACAGAGACCGTGGTTACAGTCTAAGAAATGACAGTCCTGGAGGGACTCGATTGTTCCAGCTCTACTCCTAAAACCACGACTATATGCTGCCACGGGCCATTTTGGAGTTGAGTGTCTTCAAGAAAGCAGAATTCGGTGTGGTGGCACACATCTGTCATCTCAGCACTCTGGTGACACAGGCAGGAGGGTGGCTACAAATGTGACATGATTCTTGTCTGCATAGCAAGTTCCAGACCATCCAGGACTATATAGGGAGATTCTGCCCCAACAATTAAAACAGTCCTGGAGAGGTGGCTCAGCAGGTAAGAGGGTGTGCCCAGCAGCGGGGATGAGCAGTAATTCCAGCACCAGGAGATGGGAGACCAGATACCACTGGCCTCTGCGGATGCCAGCCCTCACATGAACATACCCACCAACATTAAAAATAAATCTTTTAAGCAAACAAGTATAAATGTAACTTCATTTCACACTTACAGCCCAGAAAAACGCATTCAAATTTTTGTACCCGAATTTCCATTGAAGTATTTCCTGTATTTCTATAACTGACCGATGCATAATTGCAATCTGGTCTATACTGGGCTGGCGAGAAGGCTCAGTGAGTAGGTGTGCCTGCCACACAAGGGCACCAGCCCAGAGAGTGGGACTGGGTTTTCCTGCTCAAAAGCAAACACGGTGCCTCAACCTTTACCTTCAGCTGTGAGGAAACCAGTTCCCTCCTGCTGCTGCTGGTGCCCACCTCACCCCTGCAAAGGCTTCTTTTCCTTTCTTCCTTCATTCCTTCCTTCTCTTTCTGTCTTCTCTCTCTCTCTCTCTCTCTCTTCTTTTTTTTTTTTTTTTTTTTTTTGACAGTGCCTGAGGTAAGTCTATTTTCTAAGTGCTGGGCTTACAGATATGCACCTGACCTTCCTCTCTCTCTCCCTCCCTACCTTCCTTTCTTACTCCCTTTTCTCCTCCCTCCCTCCCTCCCTCCCTCCCTTTTTTCCTTCTAAAACATCAGGTGTGGAGATTTGAACTGAGGCCCTCAAACTTCTGCCGCAAGCACTCAGCTGCTAAGCCTTCTCTCCGGCCCTGCGAGATGTACTTTCACTCGTTTTTTGTCCTCTTTAAAAACGGGCTTAAGCCAGGCCACGGTGGCGCACGCCTTTAATCCCAGATCTCAGAAGGCAGAGGCCGGCGGATCTCTGTGAGCTCGAGGTAGCCTGGTCTACAGAGTGAGCTCCAGGACAACCAGGGCTACACAGAGAAACCCTGCCTTGAAAAACCAAACCAAACCAAGTGAACAACAAAACTGGCTGAAGGGGCTGGAGAGATGGCTCAGAGGTTGAGCACTGGCTGCTCTTACTGAGGTCCTGAGTTCAATTCCCAACAACCTCATGGTGGCTCACAACCACCTATAATGAGATCTGGTGCCCTCTTCTGGCCTGCAGGCAGAACACTGTATAAATAATAAATGTTTGGAAGAGAGAGGGAGGGAGGGAGGGAGGGAGGGAGGGGAGGGAGAAGGGAGGGAGGGAGGGAGGGAGGGAGGGAGGGAGGGAGGGGGGAGGGATGGCTTAATGGGTTCTCACTTGTCCTTCACCTGGGGCGGTACCCTAACCCCAGCCGCCTTACCTGAAGACAAAGCACTTTTCCAGATCTACCAAATCTGCTCACTCCAGTGATCAGTGACCCATTCTCCCGACGCAAAATTCATATCTACTGGCGGCAGCAGCGTGGGGCACAGTTCATCCCAGCCACCCCGCCACTCTTCTTGATTCCCCAGAAACACCTTTCCCCCATGACATCCCATGTCAACACACCTCTCCATCCCCATGTCTTCCTGATGTACGGGGTGAGCCAGTCAGTCTAGATCCACTCAGAAGGGACACCACTCAGCCCCTCTGCTCTGATGCCATCTCTAGGAACAATGCCTACATGCAGACCTCCAGCCTGGACCTCCTTATACTCAGCCGCTGTTGACTTCAAGGCACAATTCTAGCAGCTACCTGAAATAGGTTAAATAGGTTCCAGCCAAATATCTGAGCTTGCTCCTGCCAACTGGGCTCCATTACTCAGTAGAGAGTGACTCTTTCCTTCCAGGCACCTGAGCCAAGAGCCTAAATGCTTCCCTGACTCCCCTTCTCTTTCCAACTAAGAACCATTGATGCCATAAATGCATCCAGCCATTTCTTATGCTACTTTGAGCCACCATCAATCAGTGCACAATGGTGGAGGGCATTTACCTCCAGCCCAGTCTTCCTGTGCAATGCATATCTGTCAGACGAATGAATGACCTCTACAAATCCCCCAAAGCCATTGCCTGCCAACATCTGTTTCATAGCGGCTTTACAGGATAAGAGCAGAAAATCCAGGCTGGGCTGTGGTAACACACTCCATGGATCCCAGCACTCGGAGGCAGAGGCAGGTGGATCTTTGTGAGTTCAAGGCCAGACCGATCCACAAGGTGAATTCCAGGACAGCCAGGACTACACAGAGAAATCCTGTCTTGAAAAAATCAAAGAGACAAACCAAAACAAAAAGGAGCATAAGATCCTGCAGTGTGATTTTTAAATAAAATACGGAGAAAATGGAGGTAAAGCTTCTGGTTGCTGCCGAATCTGTATCACAGTGTGGAAATGAGAGGTGGCACAGAGAAATGTCTTCAACTACAGCAGATATTTACATACAGGCGGAGTAGGAGTAATGTACTCCAAGTGCTAAGAGCATCCCGTGACCCAAGATCATCCCCCACTCCCCACCAACACTAAGACTTACGTTGTATCCCAGGCTGTCCTGGAAAATCCTATGAAGCCCCCTGCCTACACCTCTAGGATGGGGTCACAGGTGTGTGCTGCTCCATGTATAAGTGTTTGTGGGGCTCACGCATGGGCTGAGGGTCACTCACACTTCCCTTCCTAGCGGGATTCCAGAAAGAATTTTCTGTATTTAGCTTTTCTCCTTCAGTCTGTTTTCATCAAAGTTCCAAATCACCTTTCCCATGATTAGAGATTAATCTCCCGAAATGCAGTCGTATTCAGCCTTCTCCTGCTGGCAATGTCTAGGGGTTCCTCCAAGCTCAGTCCAAATCCCATGGCCTTACATCCAACAACCTTCACAGCCTATAACCCCACCTCATCTCCTGCAGGGCAAGAGAATATGGCTTTTAATTATTTGACACAGTGTCCGAACGTCCACCCACTGACTGTACTACAACTGACAATATTTTTTCCTCAAACTGTCTCATGTAGGTTGGATCTGAGAACTTGTGCATGCTAGCACCAAGCTACACAGCCAGACTTTCGTTCCTTCTACTGGATACCCTGGCACAGATGGTTGTAAGTGTCCTCGTGGGTGCTGGGAGTCTAAGGTGGGTCATGGTACCCCACCCTGGGCTCTATGAGTGCACCTAGTGTGTTAAACCTCTTAAGACTTTCACTTCTTTTGCATGTTACAACAGCAGGGATGGTTGTTTTTATGCTGTGGTAGGGACTGCGCCCATGGCTTTCTGCATGCCAGGAAAGTACACTACCAACTCAACTGTATCTCCAGCACCACTCTCTGACTTAAAAAAAAAAAAATTATTAGGCTAGCCAGGCTTGGAGGCACAGGCCTTCAATCTCAGGAGGCAGAGGCAGGTGGGTCTTTGTGAGTTTGAAGCCAGCCAGGATGACATAGAGAAAACTTGTCTCAACAAAACAAAACCAAAAATCAAAACACACACACACACACACACACACACACACACACACACACACACACACACACAGGGGGGGGGGGGTTAGGTATCCAATGTATAATTGCAAATACATTTTATATTTAACCAGGTCATAATTATATGACCTAACATAGCTATCCCTTGTACAATGACAAACACATTATAAATTTTAGAATAGTAGCGATGCCCTTTAGGGTCATTCTTCTAGTACTGAGATGTCAATGAGGAGCTGACTGCCCAATAGCTAGGCAGGAAGAGCTTAGGCAGAGAGCCAAAGTGGGAGAATGCTGGGAAGGAGGGCGGGGTCACCAGGGAGAAGCTGAGGAAGCAGGAAATGAACAAGACATGCTGAAACAAGGTGCTGGCACACTGTAGAGCCAGGAGGAAATACGGGTTGATGTAAGTTGTAAGAGCTAGTAGGTAGTAAGCCTAAGCCACTGACCTGGCTGTCACGATCAATGAGAAGTCTCTGTGCTGTTGTTTGGTAGCTGGCTCGTAGGACAGAGCTGATTGGCAGGACAGAGAAAGTCTGCCTACAAACTGATGATAAAGAAATCAAGGGGAGCTGGGCGGTGGTGACGCACGCCTTTAATCCCAGCACTGGGGAGGCACGAGCAAGAGGATCTCTGTGAGTTTGAGGCCAGCCTGGGCTACAGAGTGAGTTCAGGACAGGCTCCAAAGCTACACAGAGAAACCCTGTCTCAAAAAAACAAAAACAAAACAAAAAAAGAAATCAAGGGGGGAAAACATATATATCTGTACACACATATTCTTTAAAAAAAAAATGACAGAAACGTCTGTGTCAATCAAAATCTTTGTTTCTGCAACTGGTCACATGGTTTTATCTAGCATTTATAACTACCTTCCTCTACTACCTATTCTGTATTTCTTCAAGGGATGCACTACTGGCTTTATTTATTTATTTATTTATTTTGTTGTTGTTGTTTGAGACAGGGTTTTTCTTTGTAGCCCTGGCTGTCCTGGAACTCATTTTGTAGATCAGGCTGGCCTTGAACTCACAGAGATCTGTCTGCCTCTGCTCCCAAGTGCTGGGATTAAAGGTGTGTGCCACCATCAACTGGAGAGATAATGTTTTCCAATCACTGCTTGCACTTACAGGGCAAATTTCCAATCACAATAGCCCTCACTCCACAATTCAGAGAACCAGTGTGAGATTCTGCCAACTCCTGAGTATATCTATCCCAATGATGCATTCTGGGACTGGGGAGTAACCACAGAAGGAGTTTGGACCCACTGTGTCAGACTTCAAACCCCATTAATTCCCTGACCTCCATAAGCCCCTGCTTTAACTGGAGGGCAACAATGTTTCTGGGGGGTTCCCAGAATCAGCGTCAACTCAGAACCAACATCCAACAGAAAATCCGACTGTTGCCTCTCCCCCAGTGTACAGCACCCTTGTAAAAGGCTGTCGGTCCCTCTGGGGAAGGGCTAGGAAAAGGATAAGTGTACTCTTAGATATTTCCATCCAAGCCCTTCCTCGTGACAACCTGGTTGTCCCTTCACTCAAGCGGTTCTGAGCCTACAAACGGGCTCAAGTCTAGAAATTGGTTCACGAGACAAGATTCCCTCTTGCCACGATCGAATGTAGCCTTTCATTTGTTTGAGAATCCCTGTGCTTATATAGACAATCAAAACACAGTAGGCTTCTTTCTCATCTGTTCCATGCCTGGAAACACCGTGATTGATTAGCCAGAAGCAAATCATACAAGTCATGCCATCATGAAATCACTTTGCCTGTACTGCTCTTTATGGATTAGGTCATTATGGACATTGCTTTGTCTATGCTGCCAGTTATGATGGCCATGACCAACTTGCTTTTAGCAATTCACACAACACACACACACACACACACACACACACACACACACACACACACACACTGCATCGATGTTTTTCTTGTAATTCTGGCTTGCTCTTTGAGGAATGGGACAAAGGGAATAAGCATGGTCCAGCAGCCCATGACAGGGACCTATGTTCGGGGGACGTGCATATGTTCTCACAAGTAGGGGTAGGGACAGAATGATAGAATGTGGTTTTAGCTGACATCTGAGGCTTACTTTTGCATTAACCAGTATTTATCTTTGTTATTGCTGTTGTTTGACTAAAAACAAACCACAACATTCTCCAAAGCCGCTAGTAGAAACATTTTACAAATGTGAAATGCTCAGACATTCCCATTGACTTGACTAGGTGGAGGAATGTGCAGCCCTGGCAGACTTTTAACGCCTGCTACAGTGGGGCTAACAACGCCTGTCTTTAGCGCAGGTGTCTAGAAACTGCAAGCAGCGTGCGTTTCAGGAAAAGATGCAATAACAAAGAGAGTGAATCTTGTTTTTGCCGGAGCTGTGGACAGAACCGAAGGCCTTGTGCATGTTGGATAACCACTCCACCAGTGAACAAACAGGACAGCCAACACATTTTGGGTATCATTTGTACACATGGAAGTCTCTAATGCTTTCTGGATTTGATACTAGAACAAAATGAAGGGAAAAAAAAAATACCCCTATGGAAACCTGACAGGACTGATTCAGCCCAGACAAGCCTTGCAGCTGTGAAGAGTCCCATTGCGAGTTGTGAAATGTGTACTGCACACAGTATGGAGTATGTGTGTGTCTCAGTTGTAACAGCTGTTAGCTAAAAATCCAGATCTTTGTGGTAAATGAAAAGGGAGCTCCCTGCTCTCCATGCAATTGGAGATGTCTCTCAGTAAATCAGAAAATGATTCGTGGTAAGGACAATGAAACAATAAATTGAAATTGCAACCCTGCTCAACATGACCTTTGGAAAGGAGATGTCTGGGAGTGCCCAGCATCTTGTTGTTTTGTTTTGTTTTGTTGTTGTTTGCTTGCTCTTTTGTTTTTTTTTTTTTTTTTTGAGACAGGGTTTCTCTGTGTTATCTCTGGCTGTCCTGGAACTCGCTCTGTAGACCAGGCCATCCTCGAAATCACAGAGATCCACCTACCTCTGCCTCCCAAGTGCTGGGATTAAAGAAGGCATGTGAAACCACCACGAGGTAACACCCAGCATTTGTAAGGCTTATGGATCCCCACCTCCACTGATTTTTAAAGTAAGGTCTCACTAAGTTTTCCCATCTGGTCTCAAACTCATAATTCTCTTGCCTCGGCTTCCTGTGTGCTGGGATTGCAGGTGTGTACCACCCTGCCCAGTTCCCAATGATTCTTAAAACAAGACTATGGAAAGAAGTTGTTGGGGCTGGAGAGATGGCTCAGAGGCTAAGAGCACTGGCTGTACTTCCAGACGACCTGAGTTCAATTCTCAGCAACCACATGGTGGCTCACAACCATCTGTAATGAGATCTGATGCCCTCTTCTGGCATACAGGGAGAATATGTGTGAATTAGAGAGAAAGTGTGTGTGTGTGTGTGTGTGTGTGTGTGTGTGTGTGTCTGTGTGTCTGTGTGTCTGTGTGCATGTCAGTGGAACCCAGAAGACAACTTTCCAGGAGCCAGTGCTTTCCTTCCAGGAATCAATTTCAAGATTCAAGTACTTGCTCAGGGGCTAATACTTACCTTCCTGGTCCCTCTTTACTGCCTTCAGCCAGGCAGGCTGGTTTCTTTGTTTCTATGAACTTGCAACATCAACAAATGTTAATGCATTGATGCAGTCACAGCCCTGTGATCTAGTCACTTCCTAACCCTATCAGCTCACCCCTAAAGCTTGAGAAACAATGTTTCAGATTCAAACTACAACAAAGGTCACTTCCAATTCCTCGCTCATGTCTGGATGTGGCTCAGTGGCAGAGCAGCTGATACCTACTGAGTGAGGCTCCTCCTGCCTGCCTGCTCTGAGACCATCTCCTCCCACCCTAGAAAGCCCTGGTCACTCTGAACCTAACTTCTGGCCTCTTCATCTGTGCCAATGTCTTATCCAACTCATCAGGGCCTTTGTGCTTGTTTCACTTAACCAGTCCTGTGTCCTGGAATGGCTCCCGTCCTGTCACCACCCACTACAGGGAGGACCAGGGGTGGAGTTCCTGCCCTGTACTCATTCTGACAGAGAAGTTTAGACACAAGTGACAAATAGCTTAGCTCTAGCTCCTCTTTTTCTTCACGGCCCAATCATAAGTTCATTCTGTGAAGAAGGTACCAATGGTGAAGGTTGGTTTTTGTCCATTTTCTTCAATGGACAGTAATGGGTGTTGTTCTTTTGCTGCAGCCATCACCAATGAAACACCAACACGAGACTCAACGTGCCCATTTATTGGTGGAGAGAGAAGGAGGTAGCTGGTGGCCAACTGAAAGCAGGAGGGGGGGCTGTGGGGCGCTTGCTTAAAAAGGGAAACTCACGCATGCGTAACTGAGTCCCTAAGCAGCCCCTTAGTGACATAGTGTGTCCCGCCCATCATTAGGGGGTGAGGTCAGCAGAATGCCAGTTTCCAACAATGGGTCCAAACTATGACTACAGAACTTCCCTGCCTGCATCTATAAACCAGGAGCCACAACTTCGTATCTATACCAGCTCCTTTTGTTTCAAAACAGACCATTTACCAATAGAAATATTACAAAGGCTTTAGTTTTTAGAGGAAATTACAAAAGTAGAATTAATAGACCCATTAAAAAATACAAGAGAAAATATTTATAACTATAGAAATATTGCTGTAGTTTTTTTAAAGTAGTATCTTTTAAAATATTACCAAATGAGTTATATGACTTCATCAAGATTGTGTGTATGTGTGTGTATTTATGTGTATGTGTGTGTGCACATGTGTGTGGTGCATGTGTGTGGTGTGTGTGTGTGCATGTGTGTGGTGCATGTGTGTGTGTGCATTGTGTGGTGTGTGTGTGTGTGTGTGTGTGTGTGTGTGTGTGTGTGTGTGTTACCTATGCATGTAGGTATCTCACTGAAGCTGGCCAGCAAACCCCTGGACTCCTCTGTCTCCACCTCCCCAGTGCTAAGTCACAGGTGTCCAAGGCTATGCTTCCCCTGTCCGTGGGTGCTGCTGATCAAACTTAGAGTCTCAAGTTTACACAGCATTTTACTGACTGAGGCCTCCCCTCAGCCCCACCAAGATAATGTTTAATATGGAACCTATTAGTTGCTTCCCATACATTTTCCTACTTTATTTTGTAAACTGAAGCCAGTACACATCTAGAATCCTATCTTTCTAATTACCATCTAGCCCTAAGCTGTAGAAGATGGTGGGTAGCCTTTCCAGTCTTCCTAAAGTAGGGCTCTGTGTGGATAGGCTCAGCGTTCTGAGGCAGAACCACTGTGCTGTCTGTCCCTTCCACAACCTACATGCTGTTTCAACCTATGCTGTGCCATGCTTAAGATCAACATACTACAAAGGCTCAGTGTTCTGCTCAGACAGATCAAAGCTACCTACAAAACAGGGTCTCATCATGTACCCTTCGCTACCAGGCTGACCTTAACTTCTGTGTTCCCAAGAGCCCCAAAACTTCCCAAGATACAGCTCCCAACACACACAGCTTGCTTCTCTTCCGGTGGTCTTCATGAAGGCTATCTCAGAAAAAAACTCTATCCTAAAGCAGAATTCCAACCTGAGTTCAGTGGGCAGAAACTCGGGGGGGGGGGCAATAGCACATTCGGACCCCAGGCATAGCAGCATCCTTTTAGGAGATTTCTGGTTAGAGGATTCATGTGGGTCACATGACCCACAGAAACGCTACCTCAGCACCTGCAAACACAGCCAGGATCGTCTTTAAAGGCAGCAGGGTCTCCTTAGTTCTGTGAATGTATGACCATCGCTGGTAGCCTTTCAGTGGTAAGGAACATTTTCACATTAGCGCTGTAAATCCTGTACCATATTTTAACACCTGCTACATCAGATGCAAATGCAGGGGGTAAAAATCACAACTGCATAATGAAAAACCATTCGTTTTCCCTTTTCTAATCCCAGCAGGGACGGAGCAACTACGAGCAACTCTGAAAACATATGTGAGGCTAGGGACTTTGGAAGGAAATGCTGGCCAGCACCTCATGGCCCAAATCACTGTCTCAAAAATCATAATTGAAGGAGGAAAGAGAGTAGGAACCCTTGGGAGATAGCCCTGTGAGACTGGTGCGCGTTCTAGTGTAAAGCCGATTGTTTCTAGAACCATCTCAGAGAGGCTCATCCATCTGGGGGTTTGCTCCGGGTGGCGCTCCCACTGGGCCATCCCTCTGCCACGAGGGCGGCCCCATCGTGGCCACAGCCAGTACCAGACCCCCTGCAGAACATGAAGGTTGGCAATAAAAATGACTTTTCCGGACCAGTCAATGTTCATCTCCCCCCCCCCCAGGCCTTTCCCAAATGTCCTTGCCTTTGTCCCTCTGCCCACTGCGACTGCTTCCCGGGTGGGCTTCTCGACCCTGCTGTCTGAATGTCCCAAAGTCCAAAACCCACCAGGGGCTTCCATCCAGGGATCTACCAGATAGGCCCAGTCCTGCACCGTCCTTCCCCTTCAATTCCGGCAGGAGGAAGCCCTCAGTCAGGCCCTCCCCGGACAGATCTTGGAAATGATTACTCTCTCAGATTAAGCTGAATGAGCTCAATATAAAAATATTTTTAAAAAACAGTAGGGTCGTTAAAGAGTGACAGATTTAAGCGCCATCTGGGCTCACTGGTCAGGGTGGCGCGAATTCCATCAAACGGCTGAACGGCGCACGATCTGAGAATCCCATCTGTTTTATCTAACATGCATCCGTCCGACAGTTTGGCCATTTTGATGTTAGAGTTGTTTAAAGAAAACATTATTCTATGGACATAGAACAATGCCTCCTCTAAACTCCCTGAATGAAAATGTACACTTGATTATCCCAATGCCTGACAGAAACGAAGCTGGGCTGGACTCTTACAGTGGCCCTAGAGCAATTCCAAACAGATTTCTTTTCAAGAAACGGTTATTTCCACCGGTTTATTTTTGTAAACCGTTGGGACCATGTGTGGAGATAAATGTTTCTTAGGGTTACACTGTGAAAGTTCACTTCGTGTTTTTTGGGTTTTTTTGTTGTTCTGTCCTCATGGAAAACCACAATGATAAGATAGTACATCTTATACAGCAGGAATTTTTTTTTTTTCTTTTGTTAATCCTTCCTACTCTGTATCCCTCAGCTAAAATATTTTTATGAAAATATTATTGTAAAAAATGCTCAAGAAACGCCAGGCAGTTTTAGTTACTCTCGAGAAACATGTTTTTCCTCTTCTTCCTCTTCTGCTCTTTCTTTGAGGGGGGGGGACTGGCAGGTCCCTTTGCCACTTAGGAGCACTTCCCTGCCAGCTTAGGTTGTAAAACAACTTCTAGAAACATCATTTGGATTTCCCTGTGCCCAATAACAAGGTTCTGTTTCTTAAAGGGTGGAAAAAAAAAAAAAAAGAAAGGACCATAAACATATACCATGACCACCTGACAGTATGATATATATATATATATGTATATATATATATATATATGAGGATGAAAGGGTAGGAGAATGAGCTAAGTGTAACCAGTGCACATTATGTATACACACGAAAATATCACAGTGAAGCCCATTGATCTGTACCATTAACAGATTCTGTAAAAAAGGAATGAATATATTTTTATGTATTTTAAGACATTTTAGAAGAAACCTATTTTAACCAGACTATCCTTTAACTAGAAAACATCATTCCTCCATGATATGATGATTAGAATTTTTGTTCATAAAATACAGAAGGGATAATTTTCCTATTTTACTGTTATGTTACAGTTATGTGACACATTACAGTATTTTACAAACACATGGATGCTAAGCTTTATAAAACCCAGACTCATGCAACGGGGTACCAAAAGAGAGATTGCCCATTATTACCTTCATTATTAATTATTGCCATCTTTTATAGGTACCATGTACAGTCAAGATTTCCTCAGTCTCACCAGGCATTGGTGGTGCTCGCCTTTAATCCCAGCACTCTCGGGAGACAGAGGCAGGCGGATCTGTGAGTTCAAGGCCAGCCTGGTCTACAGAGCTACTACCAGGACAGGCTCCAAATCAATACAGAGAACCCTGTCTTGAAAAAACAAAACAAAAAAACAAAACAAAAAAAAATTAAATAAAAAAGAAAGAAAGGAAAAGAATTTCCTCAGTCTCAGTCACATCCTTCAGCCATTTTACATGTCAGATGAATTTGCTAACATATAAGTCACTGGTAGTTTTTTAAAAAGTTGCCAGACTATACCACATGAGGAACACTGGCCATTTATCATATCTTTACCTTTAAAACTAAGCCAATAAATCTTAGTAGAGAACCCTTTCTAAGATTGTGCATAGCCATGTCTAAAAAGGCATGCTAAAAGTATGAAGTACTCAGCTATGTTCAGTAATCACAGCTATTATGTAACATTTCCATAGGATGAGTGCTGAAAAACAGGGTGACTGACATTCAGGCATGCCTTTAATCCTAGCAGAGGCAAAGACAGGTGGATTTCTGAGTTCAAGGACAGCCTGGTCTACAAAGTAAATTCCAGGAGAGCCAGGTCTACACAGAGACCTTGTCTCAATGTGTCCCCCACCCCACCCCTGCTGCCACCAAATTCTTTCTCCAAATCTCCCTTATTTGATTAAATAAAGAAGCACAATATTATGGATTATTTTTTAAGTGGCCTTTCACAGATGGATTTGAAGTACCAATCTCGGGGCATCATATGATCCCAAAGAAAAATCATCTCTGCAGCGGACAGATTTTCAAATTGCAAAAGCAAACATTAAAATTGTTTGAAAATTTTATTTTTCCAAAAAGCTACTCTCTAGAGCTCTAAGAAGACACGACAACTCTTGTCTAGGGCAAGTGTCCCCAGAGCTACGGTGGCATTTAACTCACATATAGGACATTGATTTATCCTAAGTGCCAGTGGCCAAGAGTTACAATCCATTTAGGTCACTTAACTAAAGCAAATGCTGGGACCATTGACTTTTCTTTCCCCTTTAAGTATGGAAAATAAATCAAAAAGGGCTTTAGAAGGACCGAAGCTATTCAAGACATCCCTGAAGAGTGAACTTGTACTGGTTATTAAGGTTTCTTTACATCTGTGGGTTTTTGTCCCTCCCTATGTCACCTACAATAAAAAGGAATGTCTCTTCCTTGGCGCTCCTGGCTTCATCTCCCCCTTTCCTACCCTGTCTAGGCCTGCAATGCTTAGCAGCTTGGTATTAGAGAAAACAGAGCCGGTCAGGTTGTCTCGGAGAGGTGCCAGCTGGCTTCAGCACAAAGGTGACAAGCTTTCTTTGTGTATGGCTAATCTTTTTGGCTTTCTTGGTGTTCCTAAGTCACACAGACGCGCACTGGGCATTTCCATCAGGTGAACACAGTATTGATGCTGGCAGCATAGGGCCCGCATCCCTAGGCATATCCCCAACTGCACAGCCTCTTTCCGTAGGCACTGGAGAGAAGAGGCCAGTTACACTGGGCATGAGCTGGTTCTGTGGCCCAGCCACGGGTGGAGTGTGAGGACACACTCAGCCACGGGATGGAGTGTGGGCAGCCATGCAGGCTGCGGGAAAGAGAGCCGAGCAGGAACAATCCAGGGAGAGCGACTGCAGAGTCATTCTTCCTGGCTCAGGTAAATGCCCCTAATCACGCAGCACTCCCCCAAGGATGCCAACCGGAAAATGGTATTATTTATACCCGTGCGTGTGGCTGGTATCAAATGATGACTGTTTGCTCCAGCTTCATACATTGTTCACTCAATGGTGCATATTTTTAGGGCTTACAAAGTAGAAGAAAATATTCCCCTCGGGGTTTTGCCTAAGTAACTCAATGTGGGCTAAGAGAAAGAGAGAGCTAGTGTGTTCCTTGACAAATAATTTATATTTCCGTGTACTTGAGTAATTTTATGGGATCTAGCTCTAAAGAAAATGCTCGGTGTCCTGTGTGCTGCTCACCATTTTTTTTTCTTTGTACCTACAGGGTACCACCTTAGGTCTTAGTACTATATTTGAAGTCATTGGACAGAAGCCTGTGGAAAAGTAAAAATAAGCAACAATGCACACTGCAAAAAACCCCACAAGGACAATGAATCCCCTGCAACCTGGAAAACAAAACAAACAAACAAAAAACGCAAGTGTCTCCTTAACCCTTACCCAAACTCCTGTGCTGTACTTCATAAATTATTAAATCAGATGGTGGCATTAACCATTCATTGGGCTGCCCAATAAATCTGTATTTCAAAATAAGATGACTTGTCAAATTTGTTACTAGCAATACTGATGAAAAAAATACGCTTTTTCTTTAAAAAGAAATCTTTGTCTTATTATGACTATTGTCTGGAAAAGACAATGCTTTCATGAACTGGACACACACATCTATTTCTGTAAAGGACAAACAAAACAAAATAGATGGGACACAGCTAATCCAGTTCTGTGACCCCGTAATTTCTAAGACACCAGGAGAAAGCTGGGAGCTATTTTGACTCAGAAGAATTGATAAAATTAATTGCATTCCTCTTTAAAAAAAAAATTAAGTATTTTAAACTATTAAGAGCCCACATAAGACTTCTAAAAAACCTGAATGCTCACATCTAGTCAAGATCCTGGAAACCATACGACACAGCTGTATCTGTGCTGGGACAGGCATTCCATAACCAGAACCTCTCAAACTTTGGGGGAGTTTTAGGAAACACAACACAACCAGAACAAAACGCTTTATGAGAACAACCCGCAAGGAGAGAGGTCAGGGAGCCAGGCAGACCAGCGAAGGCCTTCTTCCCAATTTGGGGTCATCCTACCCCCAGCACTGATTGGTCTCCCAATAAATTCCACACTAGCTCCTCCCTTCAGCTGTCTCGGAAACACTTGAACGGCCTCCTTGCTCCACAAAAGTTTAGTTTGCTGATTGGGCCTGAAACAAAGGGAAGACAGCGGGGGCGCCGTTTATAAGGGGGCAGGGGAGGCTGCCCGGCTATTGTGCTCGGGCGGCATCCACAGGCTGTCAATTCTATTTTAACATCGTTAATAAGACTGTTAACACATCAGACTTTGTTTTAGAGACCTTGAAAACACCAACAAACTATTAAACGACCCACCTGAAATAAGATAGTATCCACTTTGGAGGACTCGAAATCGTACTGAGAGAGAATCGAGTCCTTAAAATGAAAAGGCCAAAGAGAGAAAATTGGGAAGAACTGGACTGAAAATGTGTGCAAGGTCCTCGAGTCCAGGAACTCACTTTTATTTCATTGTTTTGGCCGTGTCGTCTCTGGGTTGCAGGCGTTCAGAATCAAGAAGTTATATCAAAATGAAATGACTGAGGAGCATATGTAAGACAGGATGACGGGTTTGATAGAATATTTAAAACGAGTATTTGGCCTGACAGATTAAGGACAGTTAACTCTACTGGGAAACATACAAACAAAAAATCCTTTGATCTCAGAAATTAAAGAGTTAGGACACAATCCACTATAGAAATTCCTAATCCAAGGCTTGCTCCTTAAAAACAAAACAAAACTTTTTTTTCCCCCCTTTGCTCAACATTAGGAATTGAGATTGTTCAACAAAATAAAATGTTGTGTCTAAAAATTAACAGGCCCAGCTTGATACTCACCATTTGACAATAAATATCATTAAAGGAGAAATTGCTTCATTTGAATTTTGTTATGGAAAACAAATGTTTTATTAAACTTTTTTCTATTCAGACAATAAACTTCTTATAGGATGATCTAATAAAATTATAATTGTTAGTAAACTATCAACTCATTCGTTGTAAAAAAAAAAAAAAAGAAGAAAAATAAAACTACCTTAAAAACCCACAATGCATTGCAAGAAATTTGTAACATTTTATCTATACAGCAGAATATACAGTTGCACGTATGTGTTAATCTTATACACGTATGTGTTAATCTTATACAGCCCATGATTTAAGGCAATGATCATTTAATACTCTTGTCAGCATAGCAGAGGAAAATTAAAAACATCAATTTTTTTTTTTTAACAAGAAACTCAAAGTCAAATCACAGAGAAGAGTTATACAGCTTTCAGAGAGAGAGTTAAAAAAGAAAGTTTAGGATTATTTAAGTATTTGAACTGTTGAGTGCCGCTGTTGTTAGGTGGCCAGCAGTGTGTTAGGCCTGCTGGAGGCTGAATGTAAACGCCGAGAAGACTGTTCACAAAGACATTAATAAGAGAACACAGGGTTGAAACCCAAGGGTGAATTTGGAGGCCACTGCAAAAGCAATCCCCGAATCGCACACAATTTGGCGATTGTATTCCCCCCAGGTCGCAGGACCAATGAGCAGGAATTGGTACCAGGCCAGGGGACTCAGGTGACCTCGAGAAAGCATTAATCACCGCACTTTTTTTTTTTTTTTAAGAAGTGGAAACTGAGGCAGTTACGCTGAGGGAGGACCAGGGCAAAATAACATTCAGCTACCTCTAGAGCAGTGCCTTTTCCCAAACACAACGCTGGCCTTGCTTCTCTGGCTCCCTACCATCCTTCATGTTTCAGATACACACATTTCAACCCGAGTATTTCAGTTGCTATAACAACTGCGTCAAATTGTTCTCAGATGTCCCTTTTAATCACATCATTTTTTAAAAGCCGCATGCTTCGGTGGAGTGCCTCGGTTTACTCCGACCCCACCTGCCTCTCCAGGAGCCTGGGCTTGTCTTCTTTCTCTCAAACACCTGTACTGTTACTCTCTCCTCCTTCTTCACAGGCCAGAGAGACTCTTTCAAAAATGTGTTTGTACGCAGCCTAATTATTGAGTTTTTAAACCCAGGTGACAGACAGGGTGGCCAGAACTGTTTCCGGGGACAGACAATGCTGCTATGCGGGCCTGTGCAGTAGGCCCTGCCCGGACAGCTGTATTTCCCAGTATCAATTATTTATGCCACCAAACAGGTTTTGGATAGAACGCTGGCAGTTTTAATTGGCTTCCGGGGACTACACAGGCACAGCACCTTTAAAACATTACCTACCTTTAGATAGGAAAATAAAACCATCATAATGTGTAACTGATTCAGCCTCATGCATGAATTTTTAAACTATTTTGAGACGTTTTGGACAAGGCCAATAAAGAAGAAAGCCCTGGTATCTGAAAAGAAATTACTTTTGCCAGCATCAGCACCCAAAACAGTGGAAAACAGGGTACCAACAAGAAGCAGGACAGGGGTCTAAACAACTCAAACAGGCTCTTTGCATATGCAGTGAAACCTAAGGCCCTTCCCCAGAGAGCAGGAACTACAGATAGGAAGACCCGAGAGAGTCAACTTCATGGATCTCAAGGGTAAACTCAAGCCAAGGGCCATGAAGTTAGGATGACCAAGGCAAGTTCAGTTTTCTGATGGCACCATCGGTTATACGTGTGTGTGCGTGTGTGTGTGTGTGTGTGTGTGTATACATATATGTGTGTGTGTGTATACATATATTGTGTGTGTGTGTACATATATGTGTGTGTGTACATATATGTGTGTGTATACATATATATGTGTGTGTGTATACATATATGTGTGTGTACATATATGTGTGTGTGTATCCATATATATGTGTGTGTGTGTACATATATGTGTGTATACATATATGTGTGTGTATGTATGTGTGTATACATATATATGTGTGTGTGTATACATATATGTGTGTGTGTGTATATACATATATATGTGTGTGTATGTATGTGTGTATACATATATATGTGTGTGTATGTGTGTGTGTGTGTACTTAATATACACACATGTATGTATAGTACTGCAATGAGAGGAGGGAAAAAGTTCAATATAATCCCTACCTGCCAAAATTAAAATGCAAGGTAAATAGCATGCAACTACATAAATACTAGCTATATTTAAGGAAGGGCCCCAAACAGACTCCATATAAAAAGTTAGAACTGTTACTTCAAAAAATACTAGTGACTTTTTTTTTGTAGCCACAGAGGGGGGATCTCTTTTAATTATGTCAAAAGAGAAGAGAAGGGGGTAGGTTCTTTACCTTTGAATACTAAATGAGGGAACAGCCGCATCAAAGACTTCCCTTGATCTGTTTTGCCTGAAAAATTAATAGGCTTTACCAAGTCCTCGAATTGCAAAAAGCTCAAATTGCAAAAATCTCAAAGGGCAAAAAAAAGAATGGGGCTGACACCCACAGTGTCAAATGCAGCCGGACAAAATGCAGCCGGAGGAGGGGGATTGCATTTGGAGGGGGTTCTAATGCTTGATTTGGGAAGGGAGTATTTTTTTTTTTTCATCAACAAGGCAGAGCAGACCTTCCGCTGAAACTCTTCAAGGGCTAACGAACCGTACCGCGTGTCTTCCTCTTCTCTGCTGTCCATCTCCCCACCCTGCCCGTAGCAGATGCTGGAGGCTGGCTGGGGCACAGTGGCAGGGCCTGGCCACCCAACTCTGCAGTTTCAAAAGGAACAGTTGAAAGGCCTGAGGAGGATCCTGCGGAAGGCCATCTAGGAAAGTCAGCATTCCTGAGGCGCTGGCCTCCGCCTTGCTTTTCTTTTCTCTCCGGCAAGGGGGAGGTGAGCCCAGGACCTCAAAGGGGGCAGTTTTGGGGTGCCTGGAAGGACTTCTCTAGTTTACACTCCTTGTGGCAGCGGGATGGCCCCGAACGTGAATATTTGCAGCTACCTCTTAAAGAATCCCCACAGTAACTGCATTTCTGGAATAAATGACTGCGTGTCGGAAAAGAGGGTGTGGGGAGGGGGATGGGACAGCCTCTGTCCAAGGCTTCTGCTTCTCCGTTCAAACCCCGATCCCAAGGTGTCTTGGTGGCAACACTCATACAAGAGGGCTGGGAAGTGAGCTAGAAGGTCCCCCATTCAACAGCAGAAAAGGGGGAAGGAAAAAGTAGAGGGAAACGTGGCAAGGAGGGGAGACCCCCCCCAACACATTCACTTGGCTGAGGGGCTGAGGAGGGAGCTGGAGAGATGTGCTAACCGCTATTTGCAGATGAATAGACAAGGAGCTGCTCAATTCTCTCAGTGACCAATCTTAATTGCTCAAAACAAAGCAAGCTTCCAAGGGCCTGGCACTATAAAGGCCCCATCTCTGCCTGAAACCCACAGAACACAGCGCTACATCCAGTATTCCCATTAAAAAAAAATAATAAATAAATAAATAAATAAATAAATAAGCAAGCTAAGGCAAATCTCAGTAAGTTTACCTTAATCTGCTTCCAAGGGTTTGACTCTCTCCCCCCACCTCCCCAGCACGAGCTAGGTTAGACCTACCTAATGTCATCACATAGATCCATTTATTTTACCATCTTTTTTAAAGAGGAGATGAGACAGACCCGTGTCTTACTTTTTTAAAGGTGGGTCAAAATCTGAATTTCAAAGAATAACATTAGTAAGCAAGTACATGGGAAATCTAGAAGGCCTTCTGAGAGAGCTATCAAAAGACAATATTTGTCTAGAATTCGGGCATTAACGGCCCTGACACAGCAAAACCATTGTATTTCCCACAACTTTTGTTTTGCTCTATACAGCTGTGTTTTCACAGATGTCAAGCCATGTGTCCCCGCCAAAAGGTTTTAGCCCTCCCTTCAGAAGCGAATGCTGATCAAAGGTTCAGACCCAGAAACACAAGCTCCCTTCCCCTCTGGAACGTGTTTTTATTTTTCCGCAGTGGCTGCAAACCAGAATTCCCATCTGCTGTCCTGCAGCACCCAGGTTAACCTCAGCTCAGCAGTGGTGCTCTGAGTACTGTTATCTCAGCTAAGAAGGCAGGCGTACATGGAGCAGGCCTGTGAGCACCGGGAGAGCCCCTCCCCAAGACATCCACTCAGCTCAGACAGAATTGAGCCTGGGCGACGTTAGAAATTAATTTCCCCTTTCCTCAAACGTCAGGGCATATTTGCGAAGTTAGGAAGGGTTTTGCTTTGATTGCACACCAACTTGTAGAAAGAAAAGCTTGTGAGGTTAGGGTTAGGCTCCGTTAGCCCGTCTTCCTCCTACTCCAGTAATACGAAACAAGAATATGCAACTGATGCTTGGCTCATTCGAAACGGTCTAACAATAGGAGAAGCCATGATGAAATAACGTTAATCTCAAATATATTACATTCTGCTATGCTATAGTTCTGACGGGAAATAATGTGCATAGACGTTCCCCCCCCCCCGACCTGTAATCCTTTTTGACAACATTGCACCACTCGATTTCCATTCTTTCCGCTGGACATATCTCTGAAATGACTAAGATATAAACAAGTAAGTTTCTGTATGCAAAAAAAAAGTAATAATAATAAAAGAAGAGGAGTGGGTTCACTGCCGCAAGAGAGATCACACACAGTAAAGCAACCGACGCGTTTAAGACCTTTGAAGGTGTTTTTTGCCAGGGTCTTAAGATCATCGGGTGAAATGAATTAGAAAGAGACGTGTGTCTGTCCACCTACATCTCTGCAGACAGTGGTTAGGGGTATGAATGGAGGGAGACATGACGGATACAAAGCTTCAGCCAGTCCCTCTTGAGATTTTACAGGTTCCAAAGTGGGAAGTGGCGTGACTGTCTGAAGACCAGTGTGTCAGTGCCATCTAGTGGCCGCCTCAGAACTACAGCCTGGCTACCACACCTGCTGTAGGCTCGCAGTATGCCTCATCTCCCCACAGTCACTCCTGGGCAGCTTTTGTTGCCCTGATTACAAAACAAACTTAAAAACAAACAAACAAACAAACAACCAAAAACAAGTTTCAGAAAGCAAAGGGGACGCGGTGTGGCTTAAAGTCACTTCTGACGAGGAAAAGCAACACATCGCAGATGTCACCCCTGAAGCCCACCGGGAAGGTCAGATCGGCCATCATCCCTACCAAGGAATTACTTTGGCCTTATCTGAAGGCCAGACTCTGTGAAAATAGAGCTCTGCCGTCCACAGCTGCCCTTCTGATGTCAGCTGACCGCCCTCCCTGCCTGGGCTCAGACGCAGACCTCTTAGAGGACCCTGAAGAGAGCTCGTGCAGGGCAGCTCGACTCATGGGCATCCAGGAAGACGGCTCAGCTATTCCTCCTACCGCAGTAGAGCAACCCACCAGTATGCCCTTTCCCCTCCCCCAGCCTCGCCGCCCCAGCTCGGAGTGTGGGGCCTCCCGTGGACTACAGAATAGCTAGCAGCTGGCTGTTGGTGGTTGGGTAGCAGGTGGTCCCAGAACCCCCTGCCAGCCGCTAGAGGCCACTGTTCCGTCTTCATTCTGCGAGTCCCACCTTCGGAAAGACACCTGGCCTAGCATAGTCAAGACAGGACCAGAAGGCAGCACAGTTTTGAGTTCAGACCCAGAGGGAAGGAGGGCAATTCTTGTAACAGACCAGCCGCACAGGTGCATGTTAAGCGGAGTGGGCAGAGCCCCAGGACTGGACTGGACCGCTCCTCCCAAGTCTTAGCGATGAAAATAATCATTAAAGTCGTTGTGTTTGGGGCCTAAACACAGCCCTCAGACATATCCTGGTCTGTAGTGTGAATGGAATGGATACCCACGCGCTTACTGCACTGTACGTGAGCCTGCCCAGGAGAAGCGAAGCTGCAAATCCATCTGGGACAGAGCTGTGCCTTGCCACAGTGAGATCCCGAGGTAAAAAAAAAAAAAGCCAGAGGCAGTGTGGTGTATGTGCCTGTAGCCTCACAACCCAAGAGGCAGAGGAAGGGTCATGAGTTCCAGGCCTGCCAGCTGGAGCTACAGAGCAAGTTCAGAGCCAACCTCAGTCGCTCAGTGAGATCCTGTCTCAAAAGGCAGAAACGGGGCTGGGGAGATGGTGGGTGGGGGCGTGGCTTGCTCTTCCAGGGACCAGGGTTCAAGTCCAAGCACCTACATGTGTAAAAACATGCATTCACTTAAAATTAAAATAAGTAGATCTTTAAAAATATGTCTATGTCTCTGAGATCACGTGGCACTTGTGTGGCTGTTCAGCGACACTGCATGGGCGCTGTCTGACCACTTTCTCCTCTGTCTGGTGTTGCACTGGCTGTTTGGTTTATTCCCACTCTGGGTGAGTGCTTATTTGTTTTTCGAGGCAGGGTTCCTCTGTATTGTTTTGGAGGCTGTCCTGGAACTCGCTCTGTAGACAGGCTGGCCTCAAACTCACAGAGATCCACCTGCCTCTGCCTCCCAAGTGCTGGAATTAAAGGTGTATGCCATCAACTGCCAGCTAATTATTTATTTTTGCTTTTATTTTTGTAGGGGGCATGTGCATATGAAGGCCAGCGAACAACCTGAGGTATCATACCTCAGGAATCATTTGCCTTTTGGGGAACACAGGAGACTGGGTTTTGCATTGGCCCAGAGCTTGCCAAGCAGAACAGGGGGGCTGGTGAGCAAACCCCAGGAATCTGCAGTCCTCTCTCCCGAGGGCTGGGATCACATGGGTGTACCATCATATCTGGCTTTTTTTTTTCTTCTAAATATGAGCCCTGGGGATGAAACCTGTGTGGAACACAAGCCTTTACCAACTACGCCATCTCCCAGCACTATTTTTAGATACTTTATTTTGTTTTGTTTTGAAATATTTTTACTTTATTCTTATTTTCCTGCATATGGGTGTCCCACCTGGCTAACATCTGTGTATCATGCACACGCTGCATTCACAGAAACCAGAAGAGGGCATCAGATCTCCCGGGACTGGAGTTTCAGACAGTTCTGAGCTGTCTTGTGGGTGCTGGGAACTGAGCCTGGCTCCTCTGGGAGAGTAACAAGTATTCTTAACTGCTGAGCCATTTCTCCAGCACCAACATTTAAAGAGAAACGTCATCATTCCAGGCACACGATGAGCTGGTTACCTATGAATCAACAGTGACCCCAGGGTTGTGGTGCTCCCTGCTCTGGTACCTTGGTTCTCTCAGGCAGTGTGCTCTTTGCTCCTGGTTTCAGCCTCAGAACAGAAGCTTCTTAGCTTGTGGCTGCTTATCCCTGCTCTTTAAAGAAAGATTTGTGTAGCTGGCTATTAACTCAAAGGTTGTAGGAGCAAAGGTTCTGGGTTCTACCTCCAGTGCCCTAGGAAATGAGAGTGTGGAAGTGCAACATCCATCATGATGCTTTCATTCCAAAGCACCCACATCCTGTTCCAGAACACCCAGAACACCCACATCCCATTCCAGAGCACCCAGAGCACCCACATCCTGTTCCAGAGCACCCACGTCCTGTTCCAGAACACCCAGAACACCCACATCCCATTCCAGAACACCCACATCCCATTCCAGAACACCCAGAACACCCACATCCCATTCCAGAGCACCCAGAACACCCACATCCCATTCCAGAGCACCCACATCCCATTCCAGAGCACCCAGAGCACCCATATCCCATCCCAGAGCACCCAGAACACCCACATTCCATTTCAGAGCACCCACATCCCATTCCAGAACACCTATGTCCTTTTCTGGAACACCTATGTCCTTTTCTAGAACACCTATGTCCTTTTCTGGAACACCTACAGATATTTTTAGTTCTTTTCAGGTATCTAAAAATCCCCGAGTCTACAATACAAGGCTCTTCACATCCTGGCCCCATGAACTTTTCCATTCTCACCCCTCACCACTCCCTACACAAACCCTTTCTCTTCAGCATGGACTTTTTGTCTCTAAGAACCCGGGCTCCTGTCACTTGCTTACAGTGGCCCATCTTCCTCAGGATGACCTCTGCTGTAAGCATGTGCAAAGCCTACTCACCCCGGGAGAATTATAGTCATATGTCACTTCATGGAGACATTCTAAGACATGGACCCTTAGCCACTTTGTCATTGTTCAAAAAGTCATACCAATACACTATAATATACCACGGTGATTTAACACATGGGACCACCAGTGTATATGCTGTCCATAGTTGACAGACCCTCCCGTAACCAATGCCTGTTTACTGCTCCCACGCTCATGACTGCAACTCTTCCCATATGCCCATCAGTTATGTGGGTGGGCAGCACAGTCCTTTTACTTGCAGAAAGGTAATCGTCATCTGGCTGTGACTGATTTATAAAGAGAAGCATGTTTCAAGGGCAGCCTTGTCTCCCGGACCCTAGAGCCTGCCTGTCCTTTGAGTGCCTTGCTCATATGTGTGGAGGGGATAAAAGCAGATGTATGGCATAGCTGGCAACCCTTTCCCACCTCACCTACTGATGGCTACACTATGTCCACACCCTCCTCCACCCACTGTGTCCACCCCATACCCTTGCCTTACTTCACCCACTCAAGTCTACTCTATGCCTCCCTCCCACCTCATCCACTGCTGTTTATGCTCCCCACTTTTCCACATCATCTGCTTGTGTCTACTCTGTACCCTCATCTAAGGTCGGTGGCAGCTGGCAAGGCTGGGATCCCCGGTGTTGTCAGAGAAGTCTACATTTTAACAGAGCACTTCCTCTCCCACTCCAAATGCTCAGCAAGTCACATAAGCCAGGCCAGGTAGAAGCTACACACGGAGGTCCAGCCTCATACAAACACTTACTGGCTACTGACACCCTAAAATTCACTCTGCACCTTGAACAATGGCTGCATCTATCCACAGCTCCCAGTCTGCAATGTGCCCAGTTCTGTGAATGGTCCATCTTCTCATGGAGTCTGCATCCAGATCACAGTGAAGGGAACCAATATGCTGGTATCACGCAGCTCTACTGACTGAACTGAGATGCAGGGCTGGCAGCATGGCCAGAGCTGCTTTCCCTGACTCCATGAGCAGGTCCAAACCCTTGCAAGACAGACCTCCCTGCCTAATTGAGTCAGAGCTTTAACTGCCCTAGAGTCATGCTCTGAATCCCACTTCATTCAGAAAAAAAATTTCTACAAGGAGGCACACTGATTGGCTGGTTGGTTCCAGACACTCATGCTGTTGCCCAGGCTAGCCTGAATCTTATGGCAGTTGTCTTATCTCTGCCTCCCAACTGCAGGAATCACTGGCATGTGCTACCACCATGCCTAGCCAGAGGGTTTACTTTAATGGGGACATCAAAGGGTACAGACAAATGATCTCCAATGAGCACACAGCATGCACACACACACATACGCACACATATACACATATGCACAAACACACATATACACACATGCACACACACACCCATACACACATGCACACACACATATACACACATGCACACACACATACACACATGCACACACACACACACATATACACACATGCACACACACATACACACACATATACACACATGCACAAACACGCACACCCATACACACATGCACACACACATACACACACATACACACATGCACACACACATACACACACATATACACACATGCACACACATATACACACATGCACAAACACGCACACCCATACACATGCACACACACCCATATACACATGCACACACACACATATACACACATGCACACACATACACACATATACACACATGCACACACATATACACACATGCACACACATACACGCACATATACACACATGCACACACACACACATACACACATGCACACACACACATACACACACATCCAGAAACAGGATAGACTGCACAGCATCTGTGTGGGGACACAGAGCTGAGGCATCACTGCATCGCACTGTGCGAGCAGGACCTATGTCTACACGAACACGGCTCCGTGGTCCGAGTGAAGCCGTCCCTCCCCACGGCTTTAATTTGCATTCAATTTGAAAATGTGTGCATTTGGGCATCCTAGGCAATTTTACTAACTTAACTCTCCTTTAATCACTAGTAGTTTTAATTGGAGGGGTTGGTTAGATTTATGAATGAGATATGAAAATAAACATGTATATGCCCTTATGTTCAAACAGAGAACATTTCTAAATCCAACCTGCAAATGTAGGACCACGTGGCATAGAAGACTGAGCTGGAGAAAAATGTTACTTCCATGGATTTGTAAACACTGCTCATTTTTACAAAGCTACCAGTGAAGCTGAATGACGCATTTTCGTCTGTTTTGTTTTCATATATTTTTCATATATATATTTCATATATTTTGTTTCCAGTCATTAACAGAAGGAAAGAGAGAGAAGGTAAATGTGACTAGACCATCAGTGCAGGTTTATAAAGAACTGAACGGTCAGAAATGGTGCAATCACCTTCACCTGGCATTCGTGGGTCTGTAGAGATGTCCTTCCTCAGAAGCCAGCCGGCCACCTTGTTTTTGAGACAGTTTCTCTCACTGGCTTGAGCTCACCAAGTGGAGCAGGCTGGCTAGGTAGCTAGCCCCAGGGACCTGCGCGTGTGTGGCTGCACAGTTTGGGATCATAAGTATTTACATGGGGCTCTGGGAACCAAACTCAGGCTCTCATGCTCATATACCATAACAAGTAAGCCGAATCCCCAGACTTGTTTTTTATTTATTTATTTATTTATTTATTTATTTATTTATTTATTGCTTGTGTTTGTTTGTTTGTTTTTGAGACAGGGTCTCACTGTGTAGCCCTGGCTGTCCTGGAACTTGCTCTGTAGACCAGGCTGGCCTTGAACTCTCAGAGATCCTCCTGCCTCTGCCTCCCAAGTGCTGGAACTAAAGGTGTGTGCCACCAACGCTCAGCTATTTTTATTTTTAATTACACACGAGAATGTTTTGATGGTGGGGGTGTTGTGCAGGTATACGTGAATGAAATTACCTGTGGAAGCCAGAAGAGGGTGCCAGAGGGCGCTACTCTCTGTAGCTTGAGTGCTCGTGCTGACTTGTGTGGGTGCCAGGAACGGAATTGTGTCCTCTCCCAGAGTAGTACACATGCTTAGCCGCTGTCTTTCCAGCAGATCGGCCTCTTCCCTAAGACAAGGTCATGCTATGTAGCTCTGGATGGCTCAGCACTCGAACACCCAGGCTGACCTCAAGGTCATGGCTCCCAAACACTGAAATCACAGGTATGAGCCACTACACACAACTTTGATGAAATTCTCAGGCTGTCAGTACTCCTGGCCATGTGATCTGCTCTGAGACACATATCTGTAATAAACAGAAGCCCCCAAGATGGAACACAGGCAATCCCATGAATCAGATTATCATCATAATGTGTGAGTGACAAGAGGGGGTCTCAGACACCAGGCCTGACGAGAATACTGCGTCAGAATCCAAAGGACAATGGACCGTTAACGACAGTGCTCACTATATTGCCTATGTATTCATCTTAGAAAACAGGTAGAGTCCCGGCAAGCTGAGCCGTGCACAGCTACTGTGCACTCAAGCCTTCAGAACAGTCAGTGGCAGAGGGATTTTTGTCTCAGGACTCCAGCGTTAAAGGCAGGGTCCTGCCAATTGTGAGGTGCCCTCTCTCACAGACCACCCACAACCACGGATTTTCCATCTGGTGAACAAAACAGACAGCTCCCTAATTATTTCTGAAAAGGATTTTCCCCCCCGTAACATACTTTTCTTTATTTGTCTGTGACCTGGAACTTAACAGAAAACCCGCTGCATGCCAACTCCATTTCTTATCACGAAAAACCCTATTTTATTGTTTTAACTGCTGTGTGGATTTTTTTGTTGTTGCTGCTGCTGTGTGTGTGTGTGTGTGGTTTTTGTTTTTGTTTGGTTTTCGGCTCTAAGATAGAAATTATTACCCTGAGATCCAGCACACCAAACGCAATTCCCAACCCAATTCCAACCAACAACTGTTTTCTTTGAACAGAGAATTCCCTGTTTAAATACGAACCACTGAAGTTTTCGCTCACAACCAACAGGACGGAAATCGGAGGGAAATTATTTGCAATCATTCTCAACTGGGCACCCATACTGCTAGTGTCAAAATCTATGGCTTTTCCAACAGGATGGACACCTCTGCCAAAAGCATGCTCAGAAATGCCAACTGTAATTAAAATCTGGCACCTGTCTTGGGCGCCAAATTTGCTTCTAATGTCTCCATGATGCAATGTGTCTCAGCTTTGGAGGATGTATGATATTTCTTGCCCTCTGCCCTTCGGAAAAACACACGAGCGGGAAAATAATTGACGGCTGTTATCCCCAAAATTACTTCCCCCCATCCTAACTCTGATGAATCTTCTGTTTTCTCCCTCAGAATGTTTGTTTAATTGGCCCCAAGAGAATCAGCAGATACCCCAACCCACATTTTTACAACCCATGGGGAACACAGGCACGGGCTCCTCTTCCTCCTCAGGAGTTGTAGTATGATACGAACTAACGACACAAGATTTACACACTACTGAATTTCGACACAGATTTCCTCCCCCATGCAGGCTTTTTGGAGTAGTAAATATGCTCCATGTGTGCGTGTGCATGTGTGCTTCTGTCTGTGTGGTGTATGTGTATGTGTGCATGTATGCAAGTGCATGCACATTTGTGTGTGTACATGTGTATGTGTGCATGTATGCAAGTGTATGCACATTCATGTGTGTGTGTGTACATGTGTGTGCATGTATGCAAGTGTGTGCACATTCGTGTGTGTACATGTGTGTGCATGTGCATGTGTGCATGTATGCAAGTGCATGCACATTTGTGTGTGTGCATGTGTATGTGTGCATGTATGCAAGTGTGTGCACATTCGTGTGTATGTGTGTACATGTGTGTGCACGTGTTTGTGTGCATGCATGCAAGTGTGTGCACATTTGTGTGTGTACATGTGTGTGCACGTGTTTGTGTGCATGCATGCAAGTGTGTGCACATTCGTGTGTGTGTGCATGTGTATGTGTGCATGTATGCAAGTGTGTGCACATTCGTGTGTGTGTACATGTGTGTGCATGTGTATGTGTGCATGTATGCAAGTGTGTGCACATTTGTGTGTGTGTGTGTGTGTGTATATGTGTGTGTGTGTTTTATGAATGAACTCAGAACCTCACACCCTTTCTCACTAAGTTACCCCTAGACCAGGAGAATACATCTATTTTGTTTGTCTGTTTTTTTTTAAATAGAATTTCACTCTATAGCCAAAGATGGCCTCAAACTCCTGGCAATCCTCCTGCCTCAGCTTCAGACTGCTGAAATTACAGGCATGAACCACAATGCTCAGCTTTATGAAGAACAAGATCTTGATTTGATACGCATTGCCATTGACCTTTCTCATGCTGTCTACCCATAAGCTGTGTCCCATCAACTCCTTTGTTGAGCTTCAAATCATACTCAGGTTTTTGTGTTTGCCTTTGGCTGTTACGGATCTGTAGCATTTCTCATGAGGGCATTCCAGAGCTGGGGAGATGGCCCAGTGGGTAAAGGGCTCACCACACAAGCAGGAGAACGTGAGGTCAAGTCCCCAGCACTCATATGTAGAAAGAGCTATGAGATCAGAGATAGAGACAGGAGTCCCTGGAGGCCTGGGGTGGATGAGACACCAATATGCAGCCTCAGCAAGAGACCCCAACTCAAACAAGGTTGAAGACATGGACTGATACCTCTGACCTCCATATATGATGCACTGTGGTATGCATACATGCACATTCACACACACAAGCACAGAGCCCCGGTGTCTCATAGGAACCTTCCAAGCCCTGGACCCCTAGCTCAACATAAGTGAGGGTAGAGTGGTCTGGGGCCCTATGTGTGCAGCATGGTGCTAACACTCCTGCCTGAGGGACCAAAAGCCAGCCTGTGCAGGTGATACACACACAGCAGCTTCACAGGCACAGAAGGATGCTGCCGCCACGTGCATCTCAGCATCCCTGGGCCTAAAACGAAGCCACTCCACACGAGTGACCTTAGACACGCAGCTAGACCTGGTGTGAGCTCGTCCTGGAAAAGACTAGAGAGATTACTGTCTCGAGAAATCTGTTCACACTGATACTCCGCAACCGCCAACAGAGTTTAACCTTGAGCCAGGGGTGCAGTTAGCGACTGGCTGACCAGAATTATCTATAGAGGAGGTTTTGAAGGACCCAGGAGACATATAGAGAGACACGGGAAGTAGTAGGGAGGCTTAGAAAGACTCACGGCATTTTTGGATCAAGAAAGGGGAGAGAAGAGGCCACTTGTCACTTCTCTGGTCAATCAGATTTTTTACCCCAATTATCTGACTCCCGGGTCTTATTAAATAATAGAACAATGTAAGTAAACACTTACGATCACAAATCACCACAAATGAAGGAGGATGCCCTTCTCCTCAGGCCAGAACTGTCCCCTTGGAAGCACACCTTGCCCACTCGGCGCTCCCACACACAGCTCCTGACGCTTTATCATAAATTAAAATGGCAGAAAGTGTGGCACAGGCTGCTTGAAGAGCATTTGACATTCGCGACACAGAGAGCGTGTATAAAATGATTAACTTAGGGTGCGGTCCTGACTAAACTATTGCTTCAAGAAAGTACTTCACAGCCCAGTGTGGTGGCATGCACCTTTAATCACAGCACTCAGAAGGCAAAAGCAGGGGATCTCTGTGAGTTCAAGGCCAGCTTGGTCTACATAGTGAGTTCAAGGCCATCTTAGGCTATATAGTGAGGCCCTGTAAGGAAGAAAAGAAGGAAGGAAGGACGGTGTCTTTCAAAAGAAAAATAAATAACTTAATTGGCCAGGCATGGTGTTCTACACCATTCATCTCAACAATCCCAACTCTTTAATCTCAAGGGGCAGAGACAGGCCTTGTCTACACAGTGATTTCCAGGCCATCCAGATAGTAAGACTGCCTCAAACACAACAATCAACCCCCCCTCCCAAATTACAAAAGGCAGGTGGGCACTTAGGGTCATTCACAAGACCTCCCCACCCCCACCCCCGTGAGCCCCTCAACGCCAGTGAATCGGTGTCTTCACGCAAAAGAAGACACACCAGGTAAAAGGACACTTTGCATTTGACTGTCCCACACCACCGTAGAGGGACTCTCATCAGAGCACAGGCTCACTCCCGTAATTCTAGCACGTGGGGGCCAAGGCAGAAGGGTCTCTGAGTCCTTCATGAAGGAGACACAAAAGAGATACACGGGTAAGTATGCAGGCAAAATACACAAAAAAAAAATAAAAAGAAACGATGTGATGAGCTCTAAATAGTAGAGTATTTAATCAATTTTCTTTTCTTTTTAAAGGTTTTGGTCATGGGGTGCTGGAGAGGTGGCTCAGAGGTTAAGAGCACTGGCTGCTCTTCCAGAGGTCCTGAGTTCAATTCCCAGCAACCACATGGTGGCTCACAACCATCTGTAATGAGATCCGGTGCCCTCTTCTGGTGTGCAGGCATACATGCAGGCAGAACGCTGAATACATAAATAAATTTATAAATAAAAAAAAAAATTTCTGGTCATGACCTCATCAGTCTATCTCACAATTCACCCAAGGTTGAGAACCACAGTGTAAAACACTCACGCTTCATGATCTGCACTGAGGACCACAGGTGGGGGTGTGGTAGCTTCCCTGCAACTTCGTGGGCTGAATATCAAAACCACAATTACAAACAAAAATGCTAAACTGTCACCATCTCCTAGAAAGTGTCAGACATGTGCACTCTCATTGTACCTGTCTAAGGGATTCCTTTCTGTTTCCACCTTGTTACAAACAGGGGAGTTGACAGAAAACACGTTGATACACGTAATTAGTAGTGTAGGAGCCAAAGCAGAGAATTCAAATTACACTCAGGTAGAGGCTCTGAGAATGCGTGGGCATCGTTCCATCAAACCGATCTTAGTACACAGCAATGACGTAAACCACTGATGACATGAAACGGTCGTTACTTCTGGTTACCTCCAGAAACACGAGAGAACGAGAGGCCAATGCCTTCCAGCCTCCGAGCTGACCTGCTGTGCTTTCTCTGCAGAGTTAAGTCACTGGGTTGTGGGGGAGGGACCGTGGGGATCTCAGAAGTCTCCTGAGCGCAAGCACAAGACCCCGAGAAGGCTGTGCTCAGGGAGCAGAGTAGCTCAAGATGCATTCAATCCACAGAAGTGTAATGAGAATCCAGTCTTCCCTGTCCTTCCTCACCCCTCCGTCCTCCCGGTCCCCATCCTCCTCCTCTTTTTTCTCTCTTTCCCTGCCCTTCAACAGAGTCTGCCTGTGTCACCCAGCCTAAGCTCTGACTTTCCCACTTCCGACTGCCAAGTCCCAGGAATGCCGCCATGCTGTTTGGACCTTACTTTCAGCAATTTCTTTCCTTCTTTTGTCTGACAAAGTTTCTAAAGAAGTAAACTATTATTTGTCAGTCTAACTACAGAAAAGATAAATATCCTGTCAATGCCAAAATACAAATAGCTTTTATTGATTTGGGTTTCTACTGAGATTCATTTAAAACTCGTCTTTGGTTTTTCTGAGACTGGGGTTCTCTGTGTAACAGTCCTGTCTGCCCTCTAACTCGTTTTGTAGACCAAGCTGGCCTTGAACTCACAGAGATCCACCTGCCTCTGCCTCCTGAGTGCTGGATTTAAATACATGCACCACCACACAAGGCTTTAAAATTCATCTTAACCTATATGACTGCTCAGCAAACAGGCTCCTGTGCTGTTCTGGGATAGCATCAGCTGTGAACAGTGTGAGATCCCAGGCTTGCACTGGTGAGCTGAGGCGATCCAGTAGGACTGAAGAATTTACAGAACGGTTATATATTTACCGCACTGTTCATGTGGTAAATGTGATTCACGAGACTTAAGGCGAGGCTGCATGTGCCTATAATCACCACACTTGGGAGGCAGAGGCAAGAAGGGTCTTAACAACTTCAAGGTCAGCCTGAGATGTATTGAGATGTCTTGTTTCAAAGGCAAGAGCAAGACCCAACTAAGGAAAAAAACTTGCTAGAGATACAATAAGTATAAAGCAGCCTCTGGTCACGTTAAGTTTACCTATATAGAAGAGCCTGCTAAGCCGGGCAGTGGTGGCACACACCTTTAATCCGGCCACCCAGGAGTCAGAGGCAGGCCATCACTGTGAGCTCAAGGCCAGCCTGGTCTACAGAGTGAGTTCCAGGACAAGTTTCAAAGCTAAATACACAGAGAAACCCTGTCTTGAAAAAGACAAAAGAAAATGAACAGTTCAGGCTGACCCTTCCTACCACCTGGTCACACACAGGGTCTAATGTGCCTACCAGTGTAGGCTTCTTCTGGGAACTGTGTGGTTAGGACTGAATTGACACCATCTAGGATCACCTAGGAGACAAACCTTTGGAAGTGTCTTTTGTTATGAGCAGTTTCCCGCCAGCCTGGCCCCCCAGCCCCAAATAACACACAGAGACGCTGTATTAGATATAATGCTGTTGGCCTGTTACTAGTATTCCTTATCAGCTAGCTCTGTCTTAAATAATAACCCATTTCTATTAATCTAAGTATTTCCACGTGGTCTCATCTTCCTGGAGAGAGGGGCCGGCGTTCTGCTCTCTCTGTCCTCCATGTTGACTCCTCCCTACTACTTCCAGGATCCTCCCTGTCCCCTAGTCCCAACTATCTTGCTTTCCAATTGGCCAACTGTGCTTTATTCATTAACCAATAGGAGAAACATAGCTACAGACTGACATCTCCTCTTTTCTGTCTAAAATAAAAAGAAGGGTTTAACCTTAACATAGCAAAATATGTCACACAGCAAGTGTCTGTGAGGCCGTTTCTAGAATGAACCAACTGAGCTGAGAAGACCATCCCAGCTGTGGGTGGATGAAAGGTTCACCTCCTCGATGACACACTTCCTCCAGAAAAGCCACACCTCCTAATAGTGCCACTCCCTTTAGTGGTGTTTTCTCTCAAATCACCACACCTGTAACCTCAGCACTAAGGAAATGGAGCCAGGAAGCTCAGAAGTTCAAGGTTGTCCTCAGCTATGCAGCAAGTCTAAGGTCAGCCTGGGATACATGAGACCCTCTCTCAAGAAAGAAAGGAAGAAAAAAGGGAAGGAGGGAGGGAGGGAGGGAGGAAGGGAGGGAGGGAGGAAGGGAGGGAGGAAGAGAGGGAGGAAGAGAGGGAGGAAGAGAGGGAGAGGGAGGGGGAGAGGGAGGGAGGGAGGGAGGAAGAGAGGGAGGAAGAGAGGGAGGAAAAGAGGGAGGAAGAGAGGGAGGAGAAGAGGGAGGGGAGAGGGAGAGGGAGGGAGAGGGAGAGGGAGAGGGAGGGAGAGGGAGGAAGAGAGGGAGGGAGAGAGGGAGGAAGAGAGGGAGAGGGAGAGGGAGAGGGAGGGAGAGGAGAGGGAGGGAGGGAGGGAGGGAGGAAGAGAGGGAGGGAGGAAGAGAGGGAGGAAGGGAGGGAGGGAAGAGGGAGGAAGAGAGGGAGGAAAGAGGGAGGAAGAGAGGGAGGAAGAGAGGGAGGAAAGAGGGAGGGAGGGGAGAGGGAGGGAGGGAGGGAGGGAGGGAGAGGGAGGGAGAGGGAGGGAGGGAGGAAGAGAGGGAGGAAAAGAGGGAGGAAGAGAGGGAGAGGGAGAGGGAGAGGGAGGGAGGGAGGAAGAGAGGGAGGAAGAGAGGGAGGGAGGAAAGGAGGGAGGGAGGGGAGAAAGAGGGAGGGGGAGAGAGAGGGAGGGATGGAGGGGTGGAGGGAAGGAGGGAGGGAGGGAGGAAAGGAGGGATGGGAAGAATGTCTACAAAGCTTCTACAAGACCCCTGATAATTCTTAGTAGTCAAGGATGACAATAGGTAACCAAGTAACAGATTATATCATCGACCTCACAACAAGACTAAATTGCCTTTGCCTTGGAAAATATAACAGGAAGGAAGGGATGCATTATAGAATATTCCTCTACACCGGGTGAAGATGTGTCCCTGGGACTGGTTTAATAAAGAGCTGAATGGCTAATAGCCAGGCAGGGTTTTTCAGGGCAGAGAGGACACTTGCAAGAAGAAGGTAGACGGAGAGGAAACAGCATGGGCGGTACAAAGTAAAGCCACGAGACAGAAAGTAGACGGATGAAATGAGTGAACTTAAGTTGTAAGAAGAGCTAGTTAGTAGCAAGCCTAAGCTCCTGGCTAATCTCTTATAATTAATAACACGTCTCTGTGTGGTTATTTGGGAGCTGGCTGGTGGGACCGAAAAATTCACCTACGCGAATGTGAGTATCATCCATACAAACAAGTTTCTTTAACTAGGACTTCGTGGGAGCCCATCAAATTCTAGAACAGGAGACACGCCAACATCCAGCCTCCACATGCTTGTGAACACATCGCATGGGTTATGCAGCCTGTGTGCAGTGTTACTGAGGGAAGCTAACCTCAGAGCTGTTCGCTCCTGGCTTTCTCTAACTTCCCCATAAACTAGGGTTAACTTAAGCCCGGGGGTTCAAGGACAGCCTGGGCAACATAGCAAGACTCCATCTTAAAATTAAATTAGTTCATATCTCTTTCTGATCTGATCATCCATGGTATGTATATTTTCTATTAACTCCTTGAACATATTTATGGTAAATGCTTTAACATCATTGCCTGTTAATTGCAATATCCAGATCATCTTGAGTTTGGATGTTTGCGATCGCCCCTCCTTCTTTATTATTATTATTATTATTATTATTATTATTATTATTATTATTTTTTACAGGACACCGGCTGCTGCGAATGACACACTGTGCATACCCCAGGTTTGTACTCACTCTGAGGGGTAATTTCCACTCAAACACAGCGTTGACACGCTGGACATGGACACTAAACTGCCTCCCTTGTGTTGGTGGTACATGGTCATACTTAGTCTTACACCAGGCCCCCTGTAATCCACATAGTTCAGTGCCCAGCGATGGATACACTTGCCCTCCAGCACTTTAAAACACCTAGAATCAAAAACTATTTTAGATCCAGTAAGATGAGTCAGGTAAAGATGTTTGCTGCCAAGAGTAACGGGCGACTTGTGTCCCATCCCCACCGGGCCCACATAATGGAGTGATAACCAACCCCCACGAGTTGTCTTCTGACCTACATACACATACCATGGCACACCCAGACCTCCCACACATAAACAAATGTAATAAAATGTTTTAAAGCAGATTTTATAAAAGCAATCTATACAGGGAATGCAATCAACTTACCACACTGGTGGGAACTCCCTTTTTCTTATTACCTAGATCACCGCTGTGGTATAACATCATAGTTTAATGGGTTCCTTTCTTTTTTTTAAGATCTATCTATCTATCTATCTATCTATCTATCTATCTATCTATTATGAATACAATGTTCTGTCTGCATGTATGTCTGTCTGCAGGCCAGTAGAGGGCACCAAATCTCATTGCAGATGGTTGTGAGCAACCATGTGGTTGCTGGGAATTGAACTCAGGTCCTCTGGAAGAGCAGCCAGTGCCCTTAACTGCTGAGCCATCTCTCCAGTCCTTAATGAGTTCCTGTTGCTGCAGTTTCCCGCAGCTGTTTGACCCCAAATAAGCACACAAAGACTTGTATTAATTATTAAACTGTTGTCCAATGACTAGGGCTTCTTATTGGCTAGCTTCATCTTAATTATTAACCCATTTCTATTAATCTATGTATTTCTGCATGGTCTTGGCCTCCTAGAGAATGCCTGGACCGCTTATTCCTCTGTGGTCTACGTGGCAACTCTTTTTGGTGGGCTATCTTTCCCAGAATTCTCCTTGTCTCCTAGTCCCACCTATCTTCCCAACTCATTGGCCAATGTTTTATTCATCAACCATTAAGAGAAACATAGATACAGAAGGACATCCCCATCAGTTCCTTTAAAAATCTGTCTTCTGTGTAGTTTATAAAAATCCTCTGTAGGGGCTGGAGAGATGGCTCAGCATCAGGAGCACTGGCTGCTTTTGGAGATGTCCTAGAGTTCAGCTCCCGGCACCCACACTGCATCTTATAATAAGTTACAGAGATAATCTGTAACTCCAGTTTGAGGGGGTCCTGTGTCCTCTCCTAGTCCCCGTGAGTACTTTATTTATGCAGACAAAGCAAGTAAAACTGACCTTATTAAAAAGAGTATTTACATGTTGTTCTGTAAATATGTTTCTCATACTGGTTAATGAATAAAGCACTGTTGGCCAATAGGAAAGCAAGATAGGTGGGACTAGGAGACCAGGAGGAGAGAGGAAGTAGTTAGGAGGAGTCAGCATGGAGAGCTGAAAGAGAACAGCATGCCAGGGAGGCCCGTCACTGCCCTGTAAGATGAGCCACATGGAAATACTTAGATTAATAGAAACGGATTAATCATTAAGACAGAGCTAGCCGATAAGAAATTAGTAACTGTCCAACAGCCTTATATCAAATACAGAGTCTCAGCGTGTTACTGGGGGCTGGCATGGCGGCGGGACCAGACGGGCGGCCGGCGGGAAAAACCAACTCGTAACAAGTATTCTTTGCTTTGTTTCCTCCCTCGTTTTCTCTGTGCTGCCAGACCTCTGCCATCATGGGTTGCATGCACGCTGCCCAGAAGGGCCTGTCCCAGTCCACACTGCCTTACGGCTGCAGCATCCCCACGTGGCTGACAAGGCGAAGGAAGAGATTTGCAAACTGGCCAAGAAAGGCCTGACTCCCTCCTAAATAGGTGTGGTCCTGAGGGACTCACATGGGTGTCACAGGTCCGTTTTGTGACTGGTAGTAAAATCTTGAGAATCCTTAAGTCCACAGGCCTTGCCCCTGACCTCCTTGAGGATCTCTACCATTTGATTAAGAAAGCCGTTGCTGTCCGAAAGCATCTTGAGAGGAACAGGAAGGATAAGGATGTTAAAATGCGCCTGATTCTGATAGAGAGCAGAATTCACCGGCTGGCTCGCTACTACGAGACTAAGAGGGTCCTCCCACCCGACTGAAATATGAGTCATCCACAGCCTGTGCTCTAGTGGCATAAATTCTCTTGTGTATACAAGCAATAAGATCACTCTGAATAATAAAAAAAGGAGTGTTTTTTTTTAATTTTAGTTTTAAATGATTTGTCATTTATTTCATGCGCATTTGTGTTTTGCCTGCGTGTATGTCTATGTGAGGGTGTCAGATCCCCTGGAACTTGAGTTATGGACAGTTGGAACTGAACCCAGGTCCATCTGGAAGAACAGCCTTCCTAACCACTGAGCTATCCCTCCAGCCCCAAGAGCATCCTTTTTGATAGCAATAAAAGAATCCCCCTTCCCAAAGGAGCCCAAACTAAAGGTCTAAAATGCTTGTGTCTCCTTGGACAGGACTCAGGTACAGGAGTTGGGTCGGCTCCTTCCCCTTCATCTGTAAGTTTAGACTAGACTCTCCTTCCTTTATCTGCAAAAAGGTAAAGATGCTGTTCTCACCAGAGCATCAGTGAGTGTAAGGCAGGGTGCGAGGCATGGAGGGGGGTGGGTAACTCATCGAAGTCTTCCCAGGCCTAAGAATAGGATCCAGGAGGACGGCAGAGGCAGGTCAAGAAGATCAGTGCAGGGTGACTGGGGACAGGAGGGCTCAGCTGGAATGGGAGGTCACAGGGGAAAGGGCAAAGAAAAAGAGGGGAGAAGAAAAAGGAGAGGCCAAAAATAATGTCTTTGAACTAGGTAAGATTCCATCACACGCTGCTCGCCTCAGAACTACCTTAGTGGAAACCGGTGAGACCGCAAAGCTCGTCCGTGGCACTCGCCCTGCCCCAACCCTGCCACTTTTAGCACGGCTCTGAACCCTCGCCTGGAGTCATAGCCAGTCCTGCTTTTCAGAGCGCGTACTAGCCAGCAGCCCCAAGACCTCCCTTGACACGAACTCCCAGAAATGTGGTGCTGTCCACGCTGTGTGAGGAAATGAAGAGGAGGAGGGAGAACTAATCGTTTCAAGGCGGTCTCAGTTTCGATTATTTTTAGTAGTATCGTTACTTGGTTTCAGGCCTGTTTACTGCTTTCTGTGTGTTAAGGTGTGTGTGAGTGCAGGCCAGTATGGGTCGGAGGACAGCTCTGTGGAGTTGTCTCCTTCAGCCTTTGTGTAGGTTAAGGGGATAGAACTGAGGCCACCATATCTGTGCAGCAAGCACCCTTATCCGCTTAGTGCACTGGTCCTTATTATTATTGTTGTTACTGTTGTTGTTGTTTGAAGACAATGGTTCACCATGCATCTCAGGTTGTTGGTTGAGAACTCGTCGTGTAGCTCAGGCTGGCCTTGGCTTTGTAATCCTGCTAAATGCTAGAAGCTTCAGGACAGGCTTTTTGTTTGCTTATTTTGTTTTTTTTTGTTTTTTGTTTTTTGTTTTTTTTTTTTTAAACAGGGTCTCTCTATAGCTTTTGGAGCCTGTCCTGAAAGTTGCTCTGCAGATCAGGTTGGCCTCGAACTCATAGAGTTCCCCCAGCCTGCCTTCTGCCTCCAGAGTGCTGGGATTAAAGGCTCAGTCAGGTCAGGTCCAGCTCAGGTCAGGCTTTTAGAAAGGAAGTTTAGTCTCTACCAGGAGAATATCCCTCTGACTAGGCACTGCTTCCCTTGCAGTCATGTAACACCCCAAGCTGCTCCCAGCGGTCAGACTTGCATCTGCTTCAGAGAAGAATTCTCTCTCACAGGGCGGTTTGTGCCAAGACGACCGAGCACCTCGGGGCTGAACTTGCCCATGATATTTTCGACCTCGCAGCGGTGGGGGGAAAGCTGTGAACTTGGTTACTCTGAACAAGAGTCAGAGAGCAAGCCACCCTCAAAGCCGTAAATGCTCTGCTAAGTCAGAAGGCGCTTGAACTCCTGAGACCTAAGGGAGGAAACCTCCGCAGAAAGCAAGTTCCTTCCCCACAAGGAACTGGGCTTGAAACTTAAAACAGGGACACAGGGAGCCCTCAGCAGAGCCCTCAGAGCCCAGGGGCACAGTGATTGCAAGGAAATCACGCCGACCTCAGGAACAGGGGTGCAGCTCCTTTGGAGAGTTCTTGCCTAGCAGGCATAAAGCGTTAGGTTTGATTCCCAGACCACATAAATTCAGTGCACTCCTGTCATGACAGCATTTGCGGAATGAAGGTAGGGGGGCTGGAAATTTATGTCATCCTTGGCTTTACATAGAGAGTTTGAGCCTAGCCTCGGCCACATGAGACCCTGTAGTAAACCACACACACACACACACACACACACACACATGCACGCACGCACGCACGCACGCACTTCCTGATGCAGAGTCACAACCCTCCCACCTGTATTCTGTGGGAAGAGAGAGACCTGGAGACAAAGGACAGCCATGTATCCAGGAGCCTACAGCTGCCTCTGTGGTCACGCATGAGAACCCTCAGTCAGAAAAGGACAAATGGTGGAGTCTCTGGGTCCGAGGGGCCTGCAGGGAAGCCATACACTGCCACACGGGCCTGGAAGCAAGAGGACCCTCAGCACACAGCAGGGCCTCAAGGGGAGACTGTGAGTGCCAGGCAGGATAACTCTGCTAACACACCCAGTCCCCTTCTGCCGCCCCCAGGGGAGGGGCTTGCACAGATGGCAGGGGGACCTGAGCCCTCAGACTTGTTCCCTTGCTAGGAAGAAGTCTCAGCCTCTACAGCTGTGCTACAGCTCCTCATGTTGTGGTGACCCCCACATGAGATTATTTCATTGCTACTTTATAACTGTAACGTTGCTACTGTTACGAATCACAATGTAAATATATGACTGGTGTCCCCAAAGGGGCACGACTCGCCGCTTGAGAGCTGCTGTTCACAGAAAGAGCCCTGAATTCTCCCTTCATCATTTTGGTTTTCTTCATGATTTCAGTTAAAGAGCCACTCGGGAGCCGTCAAGATGGCTGAGCAGGTGACGGCGCTTGCTGTCAACCCTGACACCCTGACCCTGGGTTTGATACGTGGGACCTATCTACATGGTGAAGGGAGAGGGCCATCACTTGTAGGTTGGCCTCTGACCTGCCTGTGCATGGGCGCACACATGCACACACACAATATAGATAAATACATGTCATTTAAATTATTTTAAATAAGAAAAGAATAAGACCCCCTCCTGGGTTTAAAACCCTGAAATTGGGTTAGCCACTGTTAAGACCATTTGCCAGCCCCACAGTTCCTGTCCCCACTTCAGGGAGACTTCCTCTTCCCGAGTTCTGAGGACTCTGTCTGCACTTGCCCCAGGCTCAGAACTCAGTCTCCTGTCCCCACACAGCAGAGATGTGTACTAGTTGATGTTTTCACATTAAAAACCTTATTAGCTATGACACTAATATCAGCCATGGTGACAGCTGACCTTTCTTTCTTTTTTTAACTAACAAAAACAATCACACTTTTACATAGTTTTTATGTTGGCAACACTGTTCCCTGACCAGAGTCAGAAACAGAAAAAGTCACATTGTCACAACAAGTAGTAAATAATGGCACTGTGCCTGCCACACTTAAAGGTCTATTTGTGATGCTGATAACCTAAGACTTGAAACTCTGTTACAAAATGATGGCTGTCCGGGCCTGAAGTTGAGGTTCACAAGCCTGTTGTGCCTTCCGACTGGCCCTCCATGCTTATAAAGGACGTGGTCCAATGTCTTAAAGCATGAGAGGCAACCAGTCCTCACTCCCCAGGCTGCTAATGGTCTCACATAAAATGAGCTTCCATGATTTTATTGCCACCCTGCTGTAGCTTCACAGGTGACAGGCCACCAGGGAAAGAATAAGGACACGTCTTCTACACCTGGTCTCTGACCTCCCCAAGTGCTACTAAGTTTCCCACTTGGTATTTCAGATACACTGATGTGCTGCACTTTTGATTAATAAGAACGGGGCTCTGCCACATGACTTAGGGAGACCAGGAATAAGTCAGCAAGTCCCCTCTGGGTTAAATTCACTTCCTAAATCGATGGCTTTAAGCTCACAGAGCCGCTGAGCCCTTGTATTTCCACTTAAATATACGGGTGGATGTCAGCTGATCTTGCGTTTTTTGAGAAGTAATTAGAAGAAAACACTAACTTGCACATTCCGACCACATAAGGCAGCTTTGTGCCCACCCTCTCTACTCAAGAATTGCTGTAACTACCAGGGGTGATCGTGGGAGCCGTACAAGGGAGGAAAGGCCCGGTGGGTTCTATAAACCTCCTGTTGTAATATGCGTACATTTATATGAAGTTTTAACAACACATGGCACACCAAACACAGTGCCAATGAGCCACTTTCAAAAGAAAACACCTCCCAGAAGCCTTTGGGACAAAGCTGAAACCAGAAAACACACGAGATCTTGAGTTTGGGTGTATCTAACTTTGTAGACTATTTGCTACGACAGCCATTTCTGGTCAGAGACCATTTAGCAACAACTTTCTCTGGGAAAAGGAAACCTAAAAATCATACAAAGTAAACATAAGTTCCCAACTTTCAAAAGCAGCTGGCAGGCCACCGAGAGGATCAGCTAGTAAAAGAGCCTGCAGGCTGAGCTGACCGCCTGCATTGGATCCCAACAATCCACAGTAGGAGGCAAGTGTTGAGAGAGTCTTCTGACCTCCACACATGTATGGTGCTAGGACTCACCTGCAAACATGATCATGAACACACACACACACACACACACACACACCACTTTGTGTTTGTTTTTTCCAGACAGGGTTTCTCTGTGTAGTCCTGGCTGTCCTGGAACTCACTCACAGACACACACTTTTAAGATAACATCTTTATTTCTAAGAAATGACAAATAGTTATCTTCTCAATATCTTTTAAAAATATAAATTAAAAGCTGCATGTGGTGGCACACGTCTTTAATCCCAGCACTTGGGAGACAGCGGCAGGCTAATCTCTGTTAGTTCAAGGCCAGCCTGGTCTACAAAGCAAGTCCAGGACAGCCAGTGCTGTTACACAGAGAAACCCTGTCTCAAAAAACAACAACACTCCTTTAATTCCAACAGAGAAAGGCAGACTTCTGAATTCGAGGTCAGCCTGGTCTACAAAGCAAGTTCTAGGAAAGCCAGGGGTACACAGAGAGACTCTGTCTAGGAACAAAACAAAACAGTCAAGTGTGACATATTTGAACTAATTTTAAAACTTTAAAAATGTTCAGATTCAAATAAAACAAAATGCCACAAAAATTACTTGTATATTTCTTAACACGCATATTCTTAAGCGTTCAAAACACAACATACTCTCACACAGTTTTTCCCTCTTATGATCACAGGTCTTCCAGCATCGTTAGTCATGGCCTGTGGTGAAAAGTGGTGAATAGTGGTGAAAAGTAACCCAGCTGCCAAAAATTATTTACTTTGTAGCACAAACGACTAAGGATGTAACACCCACTAACTGACCTGCAGAGAAAAGGCAGGGTTAATTTGTTCTGCCTGCCTTGGGTTTTTACCTTCCATTAAAACAAGACTTGTTGCCATGTTTAACCCTTTCTTCACACATTTTTTAAAAGGAGGTGAAAGAAAAAATAGAGAAAAAGAGAAAAAGGCCAAGAAGCCAACATTTTTCTGAATCCCAAATTTGTTATTGCCTTTGAGCCTAAGATTTAAGGAAAAAAAAAAAAAAAGAATCAGAAACCCTGTGTTTTGTGGTTAGTGGTATTATGGACTTTGAGCATTTTAGGCCCTGTGGTCCATCACTAAGCCACACCCCAGCCCACGATTAGTGTTAGAGCAGGGATCATTGCACTTACTATGTACTCCATGTATTTTTATCAACAGCGCAGCAGCTTCAGGGGCCGTTTGCAGCTCAGAAGCACCCAGCCCAACCGCGGAACCGTGAACAGAAAGTCCCAAGTCCTAACTGGATGATCCTTCTCGCTGAGCGACGACAGGGGCTGGCTTATTAGTCCCCACTTATAGAAGCCCTTTGTAACTGCAGCCCAGGAATGTCATCTGTCTTGAATTATGTCCACCTGGGATTATGTCCTGATGACCAACACTGGCAGAACATTGGGACCTGAGAACTTCACTGCTTTGGTGATTGACATTTAAACTGTTTGAAGTTTCTAATTAAGGTCTCTTAACAAATCAACTGCAGATGTAGGAAGCTAAGCGTGCGGTTGTGCAGTATCCTAAAGCCACCTGAGAGGGGCAAACGGGGACCAGTTCGATGCAGTGAGCTCATTAGAGCCAAGAGCCTGCTGCTGGTGCGATCACGGTTGTACCGGCTCATTTAGCTTTCCCAGAGCAGCAAGTGTCGAGGTGCTGGAGCCCGGGGGCCTCCTGTATATTAGGGAGATGTTCTAGCACTGAGCAACATCCCCAAACCCCGGGTTTGCGAATGCAAGATAGACGAGAAAGTCCTGGAATGGCGTGGAAATGCCGCTTACAGCTTGGCGGGTCCCCAGGTCACCTTGAAACAACCTCAGGGCACCTCCATGGCAGGCTAATTGAGGTGGGTAGCACCCGTTCCGAGAGCTTGGGTCAGTTACTGAATAGCAAGGAGAAAGCCTCACGCTGCTTCCTGAATAGAAACAAGATGACCAGCCATTTCACCCGCTTTCCCTCCGTAATGGGCGGTCCCCTCCAACAGAGAACCCAAACAAACCCTTCCTTCCCTATGTTGCTCCTCGTTGATGACAAAGCAAGGCGTCAACAGGGCTTCCAAATGAAGAGCCCGCCCTGCCCTGCTGCCTGGCAGGAGCCCTGTGCTGGCCACAGGACCCTGCGCTAGTCACCCCCATACCCTAGGATGTCCTGTCCTCCTGTGGGGCATACAGTAGCTCCCTTTCTTTCCTCTTTGTCACCTTGAAGTCGCTCCCAAGAGGATGCCCACCTCTGTGAGTCACCCCCACCTCTGTGTCCCCGCAGCATTCTGAGCTTATCCCTGTTCATCTCGGTTGTCGGGCCCCTGGGCAGGCCGGTGAGGGAGAATCTTCACGGGGTTAATGGAGTAAGAAGTCTGGTCCACTGTGGTTGTCGCTATTTTCTGGGCTAAGAACCTGAACTGTATGAAAAAAAAAAAAAAAAAAATGAGCTAGCATAAGCATTCATTTCTCTCTCTCTCTCTCTCTCTCTCTCTCTCTCTCTCTCTCTCTCTCTTCTTAAATAAAAAAAATGCATCTGTCTTTTCATGTGTGGGAGTGTTTTGCCTACATGCATGACTGTGCACACACAAGTGTGTAGTGCTTATGGAGGCCAGGAGAGGGTGTCAGATCCCCTGGGACTGTGGTGACATATAGTTGTGAAATGCCACATGTGTGCTGGGAATAAATCTGGGTCATTTGGAAGAGTAGCAAGAGTTCTCAACTGAGCTCTCTCTCTTTCTTGAGTGTGCAACGTGTCAGCTGCTCAAAATCTTACTGCTGGCTGCATTATTTGTAATAGCCAGAACCTGGAAGCAACCTAGATACCCCTCAACCTAAGAATGGATAAAGAAAATTTAGTACATTTACACAGTGGAGTATTACTCACGAAAAACAAAAAAAAAAAAAAAAAAAAAAAAAAATGACATCTTGAAATTCACAGGCAAATGGACGGAACTAGAAGAAACCATCCTGAGTGAAGTAACCCAGACACAGAAAGAAAAGTATGGTATGTACTCTCTCATAAATGGATTTTAGACATAGAGCAAAGGATAACCAGCCTACAACCCACAACCTCAGAGAAGCTGGGAACAAGGAGGACCCTTAAAGAGACATACATGCCCCCCCCAAGGGTAAAGGGACAACATCTCCTGAGTAAATTGTGAGCATGGGGGAGGGGAAAGGAGGTAAGAGAAAGAGGAGGAGAGGGAGGAGGGGAACATGAGGGAGCAGGGGAAGAACAGAGGAAAGGAAAGAGATACCTTGATAGAGGGAGCCGTTATGGGCTTAACAAGAAACCTGGCACTTGGGAAATTTCCAGGAATCTACAATGATGACCCCAGCTAAGAATCTAAGCAACAGTGGAGAGGCTGCCTTAAATGCCTTTTTCCCATAATGAGATTGATGGCTACCTTAAATACCATCCTAGAGCCTTCATCCACTAGCTGATGGAAGCAGGAGCAGACACCCACAGCTAAACACGGAGCTGAACTCCTGGAATCCAGTTGTAGAGAGGGTGGAGTGATGAGCAAAGGGGTCAAGATCATGCTGGGAATACACAGAAACAGCTGACCTGAGCAAGTGGAAACTCACAGACCCCAGTCTGAGGAACCAGCATAGGACCAACCCAGGCCCCCTGAATGTGGGTATCATTTGGGGGGCTTGGACAGTCTATGGGACCTGGCAGTGGAACCAGTATTTACCCCTAGTGCACGAATGGTCTTTGGGAGCCCATTCCCCATGGAGAGATAATCTCTCAGCCTAGACACAAGGGGGGGGGTCTAGGCCCTGCTCCAAATGATGTGACAGACTTTGATGATCCCCATGGAAGGCCTCACCCTCCCTGAGGAGTGGATGGATGGGGGCTGGATGGTGGGGGGCATGGGAGGACAGGAGGGAGAGGGAACTGAGATTGTATGTAAAATAACATTGTTTTTAATTTAAATAAAAATTAATTTAAAAAAATTTTGCTGCTGGCTTTCTCATGATGAACTGTGATTTCGAAGTATGTGTCAGAACAAGCCACATTCTTACTTTCTTCTGTAAGTTACTATTGCCAGGGCATGTTGCTACGCCCACACATGGCCCGCATTCACACACACACACACACACACACACACACACACACCAGACAACACACAAAACACACAACACAGGCATACACAAATGCCCAGACACAATACACACACATGACTCCACACAATCACACACACACACACACACACACACACACACACACACACACACACACACACATGCACACGCACACATGCAAACATGCGCACCCCTCCCCACACCTGTCAGAGAGCAGTCAAACAAAGAGTGGAAATACCTTACATGAGACATGTACCAAATACATAGCCTTCTGGTGTCTGGTAGAGAAGACACTGTTTTTCACCGGAGCAGCTGCTTAAGAGTGACCAGAGCCTGGGGCTCAATTCCCCTCCCTGTCAGAAGAACTTATAAATGCCTGACCAAATACCAAAGAGAAGCGTCTGAAAACAGTTCTTCCTGTTGGTGTGTGCTACAGCTGTTTGGTGACGAGCTGTCCTAGGTCTCATTTTCCTGCACAATAAGATCTGAAACAGATTCTGCAAGAAAACGGTGTTGTCCGTGGAAAAATAACAGGTTTAAAAACTGCTTTTGAGAGAAAACCACATCAAGCAAGAAGCCATATGGTCCGAGAGGATGGAAAGATACATTCCTTATCCCTCATTAACAATAATCCTAGAAATATTAACATTTTCACTAATTCCTCCCCAGACAGGATGCCCATTAATAGCTCGCACCTGGGTCAACAGTACTTTCCATCTCCCAAAGCATTCCGTGGCTGGTGCCCGAGATCCCCGGTTTTCACACCTTAGGTGTCTGTGTAGCCTGAAAGCTGCTAATCCCTGCTGGTCGGCCTGGTTGGCTGTGTGTGAGCAAGGCTGCAGCCACCAGGCCAGGCTCAGGCCAGGCTGGTCCACAGCAGCTCCACCCCAGTCCTGAGAGGGGACAGCTGTGTCAATACGATGTCCTGTCCTCAATGAGCTTACTGTCCAAACAACACCCCCCCACACACACACAGCTTGGGCCTACGAGGGGACTCGTGCCTCCTCCGAAGCCACAGCTGGAATTCAAAACTAGGGGTGCATAAAAGTCATCAGGAGTGGACACGGTCCCCACTGTGCCCTTTCCAGAAATCAAGAAGGCAAACCAACGAGGAGACGATTCCAGGGGCCAGGGGCCAGTCTGTAAGCAGGAGGACCTAGTTCGGTTCCCCGGGCCTACGTAAAAGTGCTACCTGCTTTGGCAGGCACTTGCAGACGGGAGGCAGATATATCCCTGGGGCTGCGGGACAGCAGGCTTTAGCCTGATTGGTGAGCTCCCGTCCACTGAGAGACCGTCTCAAAGCATGACACCTGCATACATGTGCGTGTGTGTGAACGCACACATCTGAACACACATGTAAAAATGGTAATCTCACAAGGAAAGTGAACCCTGCTCCCATCTCGCTAAGACACTGCTCCACGAAAAGACCATTGTCGGTTTTGTTTTGTTTTGTTTTGTTAGTGCTGGGCCAGAGCTCGCCCTGCCGCTGAGGAACAGCCAGCTCATCCACAGCCATTGTTACTGGCACCTACACACTGAGTGGGCCCTGCCTTGGGGAGCAGAAGATCTGCTCCCTAGAAATTCTGAGACAGGAAGGCTGGAGACAGTGGCAAGGAGGTGCTTAGGCCGCAGAGTCGGGCTGGCCGGCTTGTCCCCGGGACACCTTGGTGCTTGGTTGTGCTACGTGAGATGCTGCTAAAAGACGCCCTCACTCGACTGTGGAGCTCAACAGTGCAGTCTGAGCAGACCTCTCATTTATTCTTTGGGAAACTCTTTGACAAAAGGAGGAATACTGTGAAATGTGAAAACAGCCCTGGCCTGTGTTCAAGAACTCAAGCCAAGAAAGAAACTTCAGATTTGACATCTTAAATTACCAGGAATGTTTAGACAAATCTATAATCTCGGAAAACATACAGACACCCACACTCATACACAGACAGTTTGTCCCTCCACCTTCTCACGCCCAACCAATAGTTAGTAGCGAGTTCGACGTGCTGCGGCCATGCAATGAGGTGTGCACTCAAGAGCTCTTTCTCCCATGGGCGTCCATCACGTGGTGCCAGATACCGTGGTGCCAGGCACGAGGAGGAAGGGGTGAACCCTGAGTCTCCAGCGTTTGCAGAAGAGCCAACGTAAGAGAAACTGCAAAACCCATGCCTCGGGGGTAAACCTTCAAGTGGGGTGCCAAGGGAAGCGGTGCGGGGGGGGGGAGACGGACGGATGGACACGGGGAGGGGGGGGAGGATGGGGGAGGATGGGGGAGGGGGAGGACGGGGGAGGATGGGGGGACGGGGGAGGGGGAGGACGGGGGGAGGACAGGGGGAGGAGAGGGGAGAGGATGGGGGAGGATGGGGAACAGGGACGGGGAGAGGGGGAGGACGGGGACGAAGGGAGGATGGAGACGGGGGGGGGAATGGGGCGAGGGGGGTGGGGGGGGGAGGAGGGAGGATGGCGGGGGAGGGGGAGGAACTTCCCCCATGGGTGCGGGTTTTTCTGGTTTCCTTTTGTGTATCAACACTTTGTTGATTTTTAATCATGGTTTATTCGCTCATTTATTTTACCATATGGGTGTTTTGTCTGCATGTGAGTCTGAGCACCACAGGCATTGCCAGGTACCCGGTGCCCACAGAGGCCAGGAGAGGGCATCAGTTTCTTCTTAGAACTGAAGTTACAGATGGTTGTGAACCACCATATGGGCGCTAGTAATCGAACCCAGGTCCTCTGGAAGAACAGCCAGTGCTTTTAAACACTGAGACAGGGTCTCTCTATGTAGTCCTGGCTGCCCTGGGACTCACTCTGTAGACCAGGCTGGCCTCAAACTCAGAGATCCACCTGCCTCTGCCTCCCGAGTGCTGGGATTAAAGTCCTGCACCAGCACATCCAGCCTTATTTTCTTATTTTTAACCGTGTGTGTGTGTGTGTGTGTGTGTGTGTGTGTGTGTGTGTGTGTGTGTTACTATGTACACAAGTATCCATGAGGGTAGAGGTCTTGGAGTCCCTGGAGCTGGAGTTACAGGTGGCTGTGAGTCACTCAAACATGAGTGCTGGGAATTGAGCTCAAGTTCTCTGTAAGAGCAGAGTGATGTCCCAACCTCTGATCATCTCTCCAGCCTCAGAAGTATCATTTTGATACCTGTACGGCTGCCGTGTAGCGTGGGAGGCCACGGGGAAGGCAAAGGGGTCAGCCAAACAGGCAGTCACATCCAGGAGGTCAAACATGAACCAGGACCGGGGATAGAAGGGCAGAGGTAGGTGTTCCTCTAAGACACCCATACCCTACTCCCCAGGACCCGTTGATACCTCAGATTTTGTGAAAATGTGAGAGAATCTTGGGGCTGCAGCCGGGGACGTTCATTAATCTGGATGACGCAGGAGCCCAGCACAATCACAAGCAGAAGGGGGAGGCAGAAATGAAAGTGAGGGACCCTATCCTGTGGTAATTCACTATGCTTTGCTGGCCTTGAAGACAGACCAGCAAGCTCTAAGACAAAGGACGGACACTGGTGGCCCCACAGCCCTGTAGACACTCAGGGTTCAGCCCGCTCATTCTCACCTCTAGAGTACAACTTTTGTGGTGTTCTGGGCCACAAGATTGGGGGAAATTGGCTATACAAAACACAAAGGAGTCGGTAAAGGATGGGGAAAGTCATCAGCCTGGCAGCAGGTGAGATGTGAGCAGAAGAGGGGGCTGGGGGTCACACATAACCTTAGCACCTCAAAGGGGAGGGAGGGAGGGGTGAGGGAGGGGCGAGGGAGGGGCGAGGGAGGGGTGAGGGAGGGGCTGGCCTTTGAAGGCTGGAAACACAGCTGCCACGGGTCCAAGTAAGACAGGCTGGCGGGAGAAGGCAGCTGAGGCAACGGGCCCGGAAAGAGGAACACAATTGAAGACAGGGAGAAAAGCAGCTGTAAGAGCTGTGTGTGCCCGCAGGAGTGGGTGATCGGTCCGTTGCGTGTGCCTGAATGGGTTGGGTGCAAGGTGAGGTACTGGAGAGATACTGGAAAGGAAGGTGGCGTAAGGAGACCCAGGCACAACAGCTCCACACAAAGCGGCCAATTAGGAGTTGTCCCAGAATTTACTGGTGTAAAGGGGTGGCTGCGTACCAGGACAACAGACCAACTTTAGGGAGTCCGAGGCCAGTGGGACCGATTGGGTATAGCTGGCATGTGTGAGGTCCTGCGTTCACTCCCCGGTGTCATCCACAACCCCCCACTGCACTCCTGCACACAGGAGCAGGGGGAGCCGGAGGAAGAGAATGTTTTTGTCTTTTTTGTTTTGTTTTGTTGAGACAGGGTTTCTCTGTGTAACCTTGGCTGGCCTGGAACTCACAGAGATCCACCTGCCTCTGCCTCCCGAGTGCTGGGATTAAAGGTGTGCACCACCAACGCCCGAGAAGGAGAATTTTTAAAGGGTGCATGCTTATATAAAGAGGGGAAAGAGTCTACTCGTCCACAGTAACAGCACATCACCAGACCACTCAGTAAACCCTGATGTTCTTGCTTCACCTGGGTAGCGCCAGGAGATCAAGAAAGGCAGACAGGACAGAGGACAAAAAGACAGGAAGAGAAAAAAAAAAAAAAAAAACAAGTATCTAGGGACTGAGAGAGGGTGTCGGTGGTCAACAACACTTGCAGAGGACCCAGAGTCCATTCCTAACTCATTTTGGGCCACTCACAACTGTCTGTAACTCCGGTTCCAGGGGTATCTGACGCCCTCTTCTGGCCTCCGTAGGCACTGCATGCACATGGTATATAGACATACACCAGGCAAAACACTCACACACATAAAATAAATACATCTTCTATTGTTATTATTATTATTTTGGTTTTTAAGACAGGGATTCTCTGTTTAGCTTTGGAGCCTGTCCTGGAATTCGCTCTCGTAGCCCAGGCTGGTCTTGAACTCACAGAGATCCGCCTGCCTCTGCCTCCCAAGTGCTGGGATTAAAGGCATGCGCTACAATACCCAGTAAATAAATGAACCTTAAAAAAATAAAATCTTGGGGCTGGAGAGATGGCTCAGAGATTAAGAGCACTGGCTGCTCTTTCAGAGGACCTGAGTTCAATTCCCAGCAACCACGTGGTGGCTCACAACCATCTGTAATGAGATCTGGTGCCCTCTTCTGGTGTGCAGGCATACGTGCAAGCAGAATACTGTATACATAATAAATAAATGTTTAAAATAAATAAAATAAAAAATAAAACCTTACCTGGAGTGGTAGTATGAACCTTTAATCCAGGATGGCCAGGGTTACAAAATGAGACCCTGTTTCCAAATAATAATAACTTGTAAAACAACCATATCTATTTTCCAAAGTCTAAACCTTGAAGATCAGCAAGAAACTTGGGAATCCCATGTGTCTTTTCTTCCTCCCTCTCTTCCTTTATTTTTTACATTTTGTGTGTGGTATGTGTAGACGACGCTTGTGTGCACATTCGTGTTGTGTGTGTGTGTGTGTGTGTGTGTGTGTGTGTGTGTGTGTGTGTGCAGACAGAGGTCAGTACCAGACATCTTTCCTCAATCATGCTCCCTCCCTCCTCAGTTCCTTTCTGCATGTATAATTTTAATTAATTCTTTGAAAATTTCAATCAGTGTGCTTTGATCATATCCATCCTCCACCCTCCCCCATACCCAGCCCCCACCCTCCCCCATACCCAGCCCCCACCCTCCCCCTATATCCAGTCCTCACCCTCCCCCTATATCCAGCCCCCACTCTCCCCCATATCCAGCCCCCATCCTCCCCCTATATCCAGCCCCCACTCTCCCACACACTACATTTTTAAAGGACTTATTTATTTTGTCCTGTGGATGCAGGTATGCCGTGGCCTGTCCATGGAGGCTGGGGTCCATTCTTCACTTGTTCCCATTGCTGCCCTGTAGACACTCCCTTCTCCTGTCCTCACCCCATCTTCCCGTGAGATGCTGGGGCTACATAGATTTGAGCTGTACCTAGCATTTTTATTATCTTATTAGTTTGTTTGTTTGGTGTTTTGAGACAGGATGTCTCAGGTGTTTTGAGTTCCAGAATGAGTTCTGGAACTCATTCTGTAGACCAGGCTGGCCTTGAACTAAGAGTGTTTCCTCTGCCTCCCAAGTGCTGGGAATAAAGCAGTGTGCCACCACACCCTGATGTTATTACTATTTTCAAACTCAGCCCAAATTGAGTTCAACTGGACCAAAATAATTCAGAGCTCAAAGGACCACTGTGAATTTCTAAATTTCTGAATTCTCCAAGGCTCTTTTACTGAAGGGCAGTAATTCCTTTCTTCTTTTTCTTTTATCAGTATCTCCCCAGGGGCTCAGGTAGCCCAGGCTAGCTTCAAATTCATTATTTAGCGAAGCATGGGAACTTCTCTTTCCTCCACTGAGATGCAACACCATGCTGGGCTTCCACAGTGCGGGAGATCAAACCCGTTGATTCCAACCCAGCCATTCCTTCCATAACAATAGAAGGTTTTGTAGTTTCGGGGGGCTCTAAACGCAACAGAATAAGCAGGCCACATCCCTAATGTTGTGAATATTTGTGGCCTGGAAGGTCAAACAGACAATCAAGAAATAAACACCTGTTCCTGGGTGGGGGAGGGGGGGCAGGACAGGGAGAAAAAGGGACTCAGGCAGCTGCGGGGCTGCGGGGCTGCGGGGCTGTGTCACAGGAAGCCGCGAAGCCCTCCCTGACTGGTGACGTCTGAGCTGACACCTAAGGAGAGAAATGCCCCAGGCTGGCACAGCGCACAGCGGGGCAGCCGGGGACAGGGAGAGCCAAGGTCAAGGGGCACCGGAGGAGGGCAGTGCGACTTAAGTCTCTTACCAATTTTTAAGGCTTAAAATTTAAGCGGACCATTCACGGGGCAGTGTAGACATATTCCCCTCTCCTCCGAGTGTCTTTCATTTGTCTTAAAGAACGAACAGAAAGCCCTTCCCTGTCTTTAAGAAAAAGCAGCCGGTTTGCGAGGGCGCGGCCCACGACTGCAGAGATCCCTACATCTCCCGTTGCTAGAGCGCCCTCCAGTGTCGCGGGGACGAGCTACACTTGGCATGGGGGCTGGGAACTTTTATTTTTTTATGTTAAACTTTTAATTTGGACCCAAAAGTAATGCGGGCAAGTCAGCCTTTTCACAAAGGCCAGTGTGAGATTAGGTAAGAAGACGAGAGACGTTTACACGCCTTTACACAAGCCTCCATTCTTTCGGACCAAAGCAACTAAACGTGTCTGTGACAACGTTTTAATGACCCACATACACACATACATTTTAAAATATTTCAAAGATCTATAGAGGAGCCCATAGGGAAGGAAAGGCCATTTTTAGAAATATAGAACTGTTCTGTCTTGCTTATTTTCTGGGATATGACCCCACGCGGCCCAAGCTTGCCTCAAGCTCACCCTGTAGCTAGGCTGATCTCGAACTCATGAGCCTCCTGCTTGTACCGTCGCCACGATGGGACTGCAGATGCTTGGTGCCTTGAACAGAACTGTGAGTTAAGTAGGGAATGCACTCTCCAACTAAACTGTGACTTGAGCCGTAAGATGGCTGGGCAGGTAAAGGGATTTACTGCCAAGCCTGAGGACCTGAGCCCAAAGCCCCACCCACCCACATGAAAGAGAGCCAACTCCTGCAAATTATCCAGTGCTTCAGTGTAGGTGTTCAGGTACACACACACACACACTCAAAGACACACATACACACACACCACAAACACATACATACCACACACAGATAGGCACACACACAACACACAGACATAGACATATATGTACACAGACACAAACACACCACACCGCATACACATAAACACACACATAGACACACACACACACACACACACACACTCACACACACTTACACTAAAATTTCGAAATGTCATTCAAAAGAAAAATCCATCACAATGCTCGGTACATAAACAGGCTTGCCTCTGAGCCTGATGGCCTGAGTCTAACACCTAGACCGTACATGTTGGAAAGAGAGAACTAACTCCAAAGGGCTGACCTCTGACCTCTACACATGCACTCACACAGATACATGAAATAAATAAGAATTGTAATTTGCCAGATGTGGTGGCGTGCACCTTGAATCTCAGCACTTGGGAGGCAGGGGATCTGTGAGTTTGAGGCTAGCCTGGTCTACAGGCCAGCCAGAGCTACATTGTGAGACCTTGCCTCAAAAACAAAAGCAAACAAACGAATTGTAACTCTTAGAAGGTGGATAAATTAAAGGAGGCTGGGGGGGGGGCAGTGGGGTAATAAAGTGGAGAGCCACTGTTGTCATTTAAAATCTCCAGTATCGGGAAGTTCTGTAAATGAGTGTCTGCAGCTTGCAGACACCAGCCCCTCCCTGCAGCATGCTGCCTGTTGGGATTGGCTCCAGGGCTTCATATATGTGAGGCAAGCACAACTGAGCTAATCCCCAGCTCCCCGCACCTTCTTTTATAACAAAGCCTCTCTCAGCCATGGATACAATCCCATAATATCAGCAGCAGCCATCCATTCACGGGGCAGAACCATCATGACTTAATTACCTCCTAACGGTCCCACTCTTAATACAGTTGCTTTGGGGACCTCATCCCCAACACGCAACTTTGAGGGACACATTCAAACCACAGCAGCAAGCTATAAAAGCAACGTGAAATAAGTCAAAATTGTTTGAATGGCACTGGATTTATACTCATACCCAAGTGACCGGTATGAAAACACAAATACCATTTCCTCCATAATATCTTTATTACCTAATAAAATTCTAACCTTAACCTGTTGAGAACAAGAGGAAAGTTAAAAACAAAACAAAACAAAACAAAAAACAAGCCAGCTACACCTAACACACACCACAGCTGTTTTTAGTGGCAGCAAAAGGGTTTTGCTTTACAATTAGCAACACTTTTCCCCTTAGTAAAATCCATCAGACACAACAAAAGCCCCTCCCCAAGGAGCCTGGCATACTTGATTTTCTCTCTGCTTGTTCTAAACCCACGTTCCTGGTCTGGTGTGGTAGTGCACAAATCTTGGGAGGCAGAGGCAAGCTAGTCTCTGTGAATTCAGGGTCAGACTGGGCTACAGAGTGGCTTCCAGGCCAGCCAGAGTTACATAGTAAGACCCTGTCTCCAAAAACTAAATAATGAAAATAAAACACATAAACTTACATAGATTATAGCAACGTGTTACTGAGTTTGTAACACAGGCACACACTTAACATGATGGCAGCAGGAGGAGAAAAATAAAGACAGATAAATAGGAGACATTGGAACACGGTTGTGTGAGGATTCTGAATGCCTGTGAGAAAACTCCAAAACAAGAGTTCCGTGTCCTCGGTGTCTTTAAAACACAGAAATGTTCCTGGAATGTGAGCGGAGAGGAGTAAATTTACTTAAGATTACCAGTTATAACCAGTTATTGATTTTTTACATGCCACTATGGAAAAACGTGTGTGACTGCACTTAAGCCTCAAAGTATAAAAATGTCTGATGCTCTGAATAAAGCTGGCTGACTCTAGTCAGCCTCACCTATCAGCCCCACTCTCCTGGGATCCCACCGCTTCTGAAGTGGTGAGCAGTAAGTAACATAGTAACATTTCTGTATCTCCTTGAATGAAGTTGTACGAGTCAAAAGCCAATTGGATACATGAAGATGTAAATGTTAACACATTTACCAGCACACGACCACCTGTGTGGTCTGATGCATTCTGTAGCTAGGGTAAGGCTTCCAAGTGTCACGTAAAGGAAGTCACAAACAAAGGGGTGGGCATTGTACAAATGCATCCGGATTGGACAAAACCAGGCAGTCATCACTCAGCAGGGACGGTGGCAACAGAAAAGGTGTGAAAAAGCAGGACTGACAGCTGCACATTAGCAACATAACTATAAACTCTACATTCAGAATGGCTAAAATGGAACACTGTATATGCACACGTGTGCACACGTCCCCATCTTTTAAAGTGACTTACTTTTACTTTCTGTATATAAGTGTTTTGCCTGTATGTGTATCTGTGCATCATGTGCGTGCAGTGTCCAACAGGGCCAGAGAGGGTATCACATTCCCTGGAATTGTCGTGGTTGTGAGCTGGGAATTGAACCCAGGTCCTCTGCAAGGGCAGCAAGTGTTCATAACTGCTGAACCATCTCTCCAACCTCAAGAATCTAGAATCTGTTTTATTTTTTACGTATACAGTGTTCTGCCTGCATGCCAGAAGACGGCACCAGATCTCATTATAAATGGTTGTGAGCCACCGCGTAGTTGCTGGAAATTGAACTCAGGACCTCTGGAAGAACAGCTAGCAGACAGCACTTAAACTCCAAGCCATCTCTCTAGCCCCCAAGAATAGAGATTCTTAAGATGTTAATCCCTCCAGCTTACTGTACAGACTCAATGTAATACTGACCAAATCCAATCAGGTTAGTCCATGGCATTATCAAAAGAATTCTGGTTCCTGAATTAAAATGAAGGACCCAGAAGAGCCATCACAACACACCATTCAAGACACCCTAAGCGAGCAAGGTGTCGGCAAAATGACAGCATAGTCAAATAATGGGATAGAGCCCGGAAAGGACTTACCAGATGCCACCAACTGATGGTGGATGAAGGCGCAAGGATTGTCCTCAACAAACTGGCTAGACCAAGTGACACACAACACTGTTGAGCTTCCGAAGCAAAGGGCAGGGGAGGGGGACCTCTCATGAGCCACACATGATAAGCTGGACTTCACTAAAATTAGGATGGTTTTCTCTTTGAAATACACTCTTAAGAGAATGCAGAGAAAAAGCACAGTATGGAGAAAGCACTTCCAAAACACAAATCTGAAGTTAGGATGGTTTTCTCTTTGAAATACACTCTTAAGAGAATGCTGAGAAAAAGCACCGTATGGAGAAAGTACTTCCAAAACACAAATCTGACGAAGGACCTGTGGCTGGATATACCAACACCATGAAAACTCAACAGCGAGCAAACAGCCTGCAGGACGACAGGACTGGCCCAATGGTGCCCTTCTCCCCCAGGCTCACTCAACTTTGTGGAGGAGGGGAGGATCCCAACACACAACAAATCCACTCTCCTGCAGACCCACCTAGATGTCCTTTAACTGGACTGATGTTTTCCAGCTGGAGTGGGTGAGCATCAGATCCCACATATTTCGGGCACAGTCCCTCACGGCTGCCCCTACTTCAGAGGCACACAGAAGCTGTGGGGGGTTTGCCTTGCATTTCTGACTGCCGCCGGGCCATGCGTCAGGGGTTCCTGAGACTCTGCTCTTTAGATTTGATTCATTCGCTAGGACAGAACTCTTGGAAACTGGCTTCCATGAGACATTCCAAAGGATGCAGATGAACAGCCAGATGGAAGGAGGCACCGGGCAGGGTGTGGGGGAGGGGCGGGGGGCTTCTATGCCCTCTTTGAGTACACCTCCCCTCCAGAAAGCCGCATGTGTTCAGCAGTCTGGATGCTCTCCAAACCCTGTCCTCTTGGATTTTGATGGAAGCATCTTTGCACAGGCATGATTGATTACCTCATCGGTTACTTGGAGTCAACTCAATCTTCATTCCCACCTCCTCGTCCCCCGGAGGTTGGGGGTGACACATTGCCACTGGGCTTCAGCTAGTGTTTCAGTTATGTTTTATACTGCAGTGATAAAATACCATAACCAATGGGTATAGAAAGGGAAAGGGTTATTTCCACTTACAACTGTCACATCACTCAGTCACTGAGGGAAGTCAAGGCAGGGACGGGGGCAGAGGCCATGGAGGGTGCTGCTTGCTGACTTGCTCCCCCTGGATTGTTCAGATAGCTTTCCCTTTTGTGTTTGTTCATTTGTTTGTTTGTTTTTGTTTGAGACAGGATTTCTTGTGTAGCTTTGGAGACTGTCCTGAAAATCACTCTGTAGACCAGGCTGGCCTCAAACTCAGAGATCTACCTGCCTCTGCCTCCCGAGTGCTGAGATTAAAGGCCTGTGCCACTACAGACAGCTTGCTTCCTTCCTTCCTTCCTTCCTTTCTTTTTGTTTTGTTTTTGTCTTTCAATACAGGGTTTCTCTGTGTAGCTTTGGAGCCTATCCTGGAGCTCACTCTGTAGCTCAGGCTGGCCTTGAACTCACAAAGATCCACCTGCCTCTGCCTCCTGAGTGCACCACCACCACCTGACTTTCTTTCTTTCTTTCTTCCTTCCTTTCTTTTTTTTTTTTAAGATTTATTTATTGCATGTACACCTGAAGGCCAAAAAAGGGTACCAGGTCTCATTATAGATGGTTCTAAGCCACCAAATGGTTGCTGGGAATTGAACTCAGAACCTCTGGAAGAGCATCCAGTGCTCTTAACCTCTGAGCCATCTCTCCAGCCCCCAGACAGCTTTCTTACGCAACTCAGGACCACCTGCCCAGGGTGGCACCACCCAACACACATCCATTGTTAGTTAAGAAATGCCCATGGGCTTGCCCACTGGCCAACCTTGTGGAGACAATTGTGGTAGCTTCTTCTCAGAAAAATCTAGCTATGTCGAGTTCATAAAACACTTGCCAGCACAGGCACGGTTTAAAGTTCAAGGTCTGCAATCATACTGTGGGTTTGCTGAGCAGGCCCACATCCTGAAGCCCAGTAGGGCCCCCAGACACTCAAGCAACTCTGGAGAGTCCAGTGGCTTAGGGCTCCGTCCCAGGAAACAGGGACTGAAACCAAACACGCATTTCTTATTATATCACAGAACCACGTATAACCCAGTTCAGAAATCGCCAAAGTGGTCGGGACAATTTACGAAGAATATACACAGATGGCAAGTCGGCATTTGGAAGGTTGCACAAAAGCCTGACCCTACTGACATGCCTTCTCCAAAGAGGCCACACCTCCTAACCTTCCTGGGACTGTCCACTGACAAGGAGCCAAGCATTCAAACATATGAGCTTATGGGGGCCACTATCATTCAAACATCCAGCATCGTTTGAGGGGATTTCAAGTTCAAACAAACTGAAAACAAGACACTACAACTACACACCCACCAGAGGAGCCGAACGCTCTTTAACCAACAAAGACAAACACTGGGTTTGCAAAGCAACGGGACTCTCTTGCACTCATAAAACGGTGCAGCCACCACGGCATTTTCTTACATAGCTAAACACAACCTTCTCAAACAATTCAACAGCCACATTCCTAGGTAATTATGTCTGTAAATAACCTGCACACTAGACTATGGCTGCTCTTCCCCTGCCTCTTCCCTCGCTCAGGCTGACCTGTGTAAGTCCTGGTTACTGTCATGGCGAGAACCAGAGACTCTAGATGGTTGCAAGCCAGGGATTTACTCCCCACCATAACACTCAGGACAGGCCTGGAGCCTCCATTACTGTCAGGTTCCAGCAGGTGAGCAAATTCTCCCAGGAGGCCCTGTCCCACTTATCCTCCAGTTTGGCTGAAGTGGGAGGAATATTCTCTGGTATCACACCGTGGGACAGACACCAGGTTCTGGAGATTAGTGGACCATATCCAGACACAGAGCAGCTAACTGGTCCTGAAGCTGGAGTTCAGCGATGGTTTCCAGTCTAGCGGTCCCTCCTGCTGGGCTCAGCCCTGAACTTCAGATGCTTTGCTTCTGTCCTGAGACTTCTCCTTCCTGGGTGCAGGCAGCTGTGGCTCTCTTGTCCCCTTTGTGCCTCTGACGCTGCGCTCACAGATGGTCCTTCTAAAGACCCTGCGTCCCTCTGAACCCCTCTTTTGGGCTCCAGTGCCGGATGCCCCTCAGGTGGCTCTGATCTGGAGATGCTGGGGAGTAGGTATAGAAGGGGACTCTAGCCCTGTGATCTCTGAACTACCAACGCTGGCTGGAAGTTGACCTGGTGCTGGGCAGAGGACTCTGTGCTCAGTGTCTTGAAGGCACAGTGGGATGTGTACACGGAGCATCTGGGAACTTCTCACACATGTTTAGTACTTGGCTCCGAAAAGTGATGCTGATCCTAACCCCACCCAAACTTGTGTTTAACTAATTAAACTTTACTGCTTTTCCTTAAAAACAAAGACAAAACCTGTACACAAATATATAGTGAAGGCTTATGCACAACCAACGAAAACTAGAAGCAACCAAAACGTCCTTCAACAGCACAATGTAAAAAACAATAGCTATACAATGGAATATTACTTGGCAGTAAAAAAAAAGAAAAAAAAACGAGTTATTAAGTCATGACAGACATAAAGGAATTTTACATGCATATCATTACGTAAAAGAATCCAACCTAGAAAGGCTGTACACCATATGGTTTCAATTCCATGACATTCTAAATGAGATATATATGTTATTGACAACCAGACTTTCATCCCCGGAGCCTATGGAGGAAGAGAATCGATTCCTGAAAGCTTTGTCCTCTGACCTCCACACACAAACATACACACACACAATAAATAAAGTAAGCGTGAAAACTAAATCATCGGTTAGAAAGAATGCAGACTCTGAAAAGGGTCCCTGACTACACACAAATGCAGGAAAGGGCTCTGCGGGAAGGAAGGAAGGAAGGAAGGAAGGAAGGAAGGAAGGAAGGAAGGAAAGAAGGAAGGGAGGAAGGAAGGAAGGGAGGAAGGAAGGGAGGAGGAAGGAGGAAGGAAGGAAGGAGGGAGGGAGGAAGGAAGGAAGAGAGGGAGGAAGGGAGGGAGGGAGGGAGGGAGGAAGGAAGGGAGGGAGGGAGGGAGGGAGGGATGGAGGAAGGGAGGGATGGAGGAAGGGAAGGAGGGAGGGAGGAAGGGAAGGAAGGAGAGAGGAGGAAGGGAGGGAGGGAGGGAGGGAGGAAGGAAGGGAGGGAGGAAAGAAAGAAGGGAGGGAGGGAGGGAGGAAGGGAGGAAGGGAGGAAAGAAGGAAGGAAGGAAGGAAGGAAGGAAGGAAGGAAGGAAGGGAGGGAGGGAGGGAGGGAGGGAGGAAGGACGGAAGGAATAAGTGGACTCGCTAAGACTGGAGGGAAATGCGCATGGCCCTCCAGTGGGCAGACTTCTTCCCAAAGGGTGTGACGACACAGCGGCGAATGCTCACTAGGATTGAGCGGTTAAGTGAATGCATGGTAGACAGCAGGAGCCAGGGTTCTGAATGCAGAAGTGGCGATTTACAAACAAGCCTGGGGAAGTCGTTAAACTGGTCCCTGTCGTGATGCATTAGAGCTGGAGACATCTCAAGAATTCATGTGTGGTTTTATAAATGGTTACAGAGGGTTCTATATAACAGTTGTTTTGGTTTGGTTTGGTTTGGTTTTGGTTTTTCAAGACAGGGTTTCTCTGTGTAGCCCCGGCTGTCCTGGAACTCACTCTGTAGACCAGACTGGCCTTGAACTCACAGAGATCCATCTTTGCCTCCCAAGTTGTGGATTAAAGACATGTGCCACCTCTGTCTAGATTCTACATAACGTTTGTTATAGATTGCACGTGTGTGTGTGTGTGTGTGTGTGTGTATGTACGTTGTATGTGTGACATGTGTATGTATGTAGTGTGTATGCATGGTGTGTGTGGTGTGTGTGTGTGTGGTGTATGTGTGATGGGTGTCTGTGTGTGTGTGTGTGTGTGTGTGTGTGTGTGTGTGTGTGCAGTGTGTGTGTGCTTGTGTGGTGTGTAGTCACATTCCCATCTATATTTCTTGGCTCTGTCAAGTGAGTTATGTTCCCTTCCTTCAAAGGGGTCATTTATGTGCATCCTGCATGGCCACAGTCAATAGCATGGATGACAAGACAGTCTAGGAGGGTCAGGCATCAAAAATGGCCCTTGCCTGCCCAACAACGCTTTAGATACTCTAAAAGTAAGGAAAGAACCACCAGAAGTAGCCAGCTGGTCCAAAGTTAAGTTCAATCCAACAGGCATGGCATAGCTTCACTAACTCTACGGGGTTCACTAGGACCCACACTGATTTGACACAATTGGAGGGAAGTCAAAAGCTTTTCACACTCAGCCCCAGGCCTATTGGACGTGGTGACAGGAATAGAAACTACTCCTGTCTCACCTCAGAAAAGGACCTGTGTGCAGCCTGGAACGACTCCCTTAGCTGGTACCCCAGCTCCAGAAGTGAGCCCCTGAGCCAGGGAGCAAAGCCGTGGATAATGGAGAAACCGGAGTGCCTGAGCCCACGTGGGTCCTGCCGTGGGCCAGGGGTGACCCACGATCCTTGGCTTCATCGCTCCACGGGACATGGAGACAGTCATGTGAGCTCTCTGACCATCATAAACGGGACACCTTACGTCTTCAAACGGCAAGGGAAACCCCAGGAGATGTTCAAGTGTCACGTCTCAGATCTCGAGATGGAATTCCCTGACACGCGGGGGTCCCTGGCTGTGACAATCTACTGATCTTTTACCAACTAGTATTGCTATGTAGCCAAGAGTAACCTCGAACCTGCGTCCTCCTGTTTTTCCTTCCCGAGTTCTGGAATTCCTTTCAAATATTTACTCCAAAGCCGGTGATAAGAGACTCCCGTTGTTAAATCAAACAAAATTTCAAACTATATAAAACCCTTATGCTCTGTTCATCTTTAAAAAGAAAAAAAAAAGTCAGTGTTTTTCAAGAACCAATTTTGGCAAAAGCTCTTCGGGACCCTCAATTATCTTTAGATGGGTAAGTGGGTACACAGATCAGACATTTGGGAGCCGCTGTGCTTCACATAGGAACCGGGTGTGCTGCCGCCCAGGAGGCGAGCGTCTCGGCTACTCCAGAGCGTCCCTAGAAAGACTGCCGCGGTTATGTCCCGGCGGCTGACTGCCCTGCCAGTCCAGCAACGTTTGCACCCATCGACCGGGTCCATGCAGAGCCCTCCCACTGGGAGGCAGCAGCCGCCGCAGCTGCAGCGACCTTGGCAGAGGTCAAGCGCGGAAGGCGCAGAGGCTGCGGGATAGAGGGCCCAAGCAATCGCCCTGCCACCGCCTTCACCGCGCGGCGGGGACTGGGGACCTGAACTCACAGCCTGGGCAGCGCCGCCGCTCCGCGTACGGCGTTCCGCAGCACACACAGCGCCATCTTCCCGACGTGGTCCGCCTCGCCCCGCCCTGCCCCGCCCTGCCCCGCCTCCAGTGGGCGTCGGGCACGCCCACCAGCCTCGGCCCCGCCCCGCCTCGCCTCTGCAGCCAGGCCCCGCTGCACCGCCCTTCTTCCCAACGCCACGCCCCCACCCGATGGCCACGCCCACCCGATGGCCACACCCGCCATGGCCACACCCCGCCCCGCTGACCACGCCCCGGCCCCTTGTCACACCCCCGCGCGTTGGCCACACCTCTGGCCACTCCCCGCCCCTGGCCACACCCCGCCCTGGCCACGCCCCTCCTCGGCTGGTCTATTGCCCCGGTCCCTACCTATACCCCGAGGTTGCTCCGTTCTCACGCTCTGTGTGGACACTTTGGTGACCCAACCTGGCTCTCACCGAGCTTCTGACGCGGCTTAGGAAAGCATGGGTTTCCCTAGGCGGGGCAGATTCGGATTTCCGCGTTTGCTTGTTGTTTGTTTTTCTGGTTTTGCGTGCGCCCAGCCCGCCTGGGTGAGCGTGCCGGCCCGGAAGGGCGCGGAGTGGTGCAGGCTGGGGGCTCCACGCCACCCTGCCCGCTGCAGGCCGGGCTTCCAGAAGCCGTGCGTTCTGAATTTACACCTGAAAAGCGTGGCGTCCAGCCAGGCTTTGCGTGTGAAGCGGGCAGCGCAGACGCTCAGCCCCTGCGCGGCCGCCGCACCCACCCACCGCGGCCTCTCCGGCTGCGTGCGGCCCCGCCTGTGCCCCTCCAGCCGAGTTAGCTCCGGGCAAAGGAAGTGTCTGGAACCCTCACCCCGCGTCTGGTTTGGTTCCCAGAGTGTGAGCAGGCAGGCCTCGTCTCTGTCTCTGCGGCCGGCCGGGAATAAAAACACAGTTCTGGAGCCTCTGGGTCTTCACTTCCCAAGTCTGCTAAAACCACGCACAGCTTCGGCTACACGCACACAAGGCAACGCCGCGATTCTTGGCACCCGAGAGGGGCAGAGGGTCCGGGCAGCTTTGAGAGGGGGGACGGGGATGGTAGAAGTCTTCAGGGCCAAGTAGTGCAGTCAGAGGAAAAGCTGTAGGAATCTCAGAGTCGCCTAGGCCCACATGTACGTGATTTAGATGCCCTTTTAAATAATATGCCCGGGAGTAGAATTAGAACCATATAACCATGCCAGACGAGCACTCCACCCCCGAGCTTCACCCCGGCCCCAGATAGCCGAAACCTTAGCGTTGCAATTCACAAATTCAGGCGTGCTAGATAGAAAGAAGCGAGCACGTTGCATTTTTCACTGCATGGCCTTGTAATTATCATGAAAACTCAATTAACTTTCACTGTTTGTTTCTGGGTGTCTAGCTTTTGCATTGGCTCCACACGGACACGTCCGTCCTCCTGGGACCCGTGGTCTGGGAACACCTGATCAGCCTCGCTGTTTGCTGAAACATTTAAATAACTTTCCAGTGGTAAAGGGCAGAGCCATTAGGAAAACGAAGCCCTTTGCCCTTCGGTTAGGGATCCCAAAGGCTCTATTTCACAAGCCGCTCTCCCCTTCCTTTTGCTGTCTGGCCGGATGTAGGGTTTTTTCTCACCAAAGTTGAGTCTCAAAGGCGGTGCAGCCGGTGTCAGTGGTCTCAGACTTCAGAATGGCTCACTTAGAAAGGGGCCTATTAGAAGTTCTGTGGAATGGTTTTTAAGCAGTGGCACAGATAGAACTTGGCTGAGATCATTGCTGCCTCCTGCTGCTAAGATACAAAACCCTCCCAGCCGCGCTCCCGGGCCGCGCTGCCTTTGATAAGGGTGACGGCTGCGTCTGGCTCCTTGGGGAGAGAGGAAGAGACGTCTCTCAGATTTAGGCCAAATGCAGAATAACTAACGGCCCCGCGTCGTGAGCCTGCCGGGCTTCAGCTCCCTCTCTTTAAGCTGAGGAAGTTAGGCTACATAACCTTCAAAATATCCTTTGGCTCCGGAAGGCCTGGAGTCTGATTTTATGACTTCATGGTTTTCCAATCTCCATGGCGGCTGAACCGCGCTACAGCGGCCCCCTTCCCGCCCCCAGGACCAGAAGGCCGGTGCCGCCCCAGCTCCTCTAGAATTTATCTGTCTATATAACTTATATTTGTTTATTCTGGTTTTTTTCGGGACACGTCTTCTTATATAGCCCAGGCTGACTTCTTGCTCCTTGGGTGATTGAGGCTGCCTGTCAGCTGCGATGCTCCCGCCTGTGCCTTCCCCAGTGTGGGGATTGCATGTCGGTTTTATGAAGCGCTGGCGATTGAACCCACGGCTTGCACATACTGGATTTCCAAGTGTGGTCGGGTGAATACTGGCCTCCAAGATGTTCGCGTCCTGACTGCTGGGATCTGAGTGTGTCACTCGGCAGGTGTGATGAAGGATCTTGAGATGGGAAGACTACTCTGGGCCATGTTCCAATGTCATCACCAGGAGGCAAGGGCATCCAGTCACAGTGCAAACATGAGATATGCAAGCACATTGGGCCTGGATAGGAACTGTCAAGGCAGCCAAGTACTTCTTCCCCTCAGCGCCCCGAAGAAATGCCACCCAATGCGGCCTGCTAACACCTCCAACTTTTCCCCATGGAGCTATCTGAACTCCTGGCCTCTAGAACTGTAAGATGATACTTGTTTTGAGACACTAACTTTGCAGTAATGGGTTGCAGAAGCAAAAGGATCCTAAAGTACCTAATAAAAATAAAACTTTCTCAGAGTCCTTCTATAAAGGAATAGCTCCTAAAGACTGGCTTTTATGGCCAGGCGTTGGTGGGCAAGCCTTTCATCCCAGCACCCGGGGAGGCAGAGGCAGGCAGATCTCTAAGTTCGAAGACAGCCTGGTCTACAGGGTGAGTTTCAGGGCAGGCTCCAAAGCAATGCAGAGAAACTGTAAAAAGAGTGCCTTTAAGTCGTGTGGAGGGCGTAGCTCAGCGGGTGAAATGTTTTCCTAGCATGGCTCAGGGACTGAGGCACTTTGCCGCTCTTGCAGAGGACAGAGGGGCTCATCATATGAGTACCCACACGATGGCTCACAACTATCTATAATCCAGTTCAGTGGATCCAATGTCCTCTCCTCATTCTGTGGACACTTAAATACATGCAGGAAAAACATGTACCCTTGCACATAAAATAAAACAAATTAAAGACTTTAAAGAATTCAAGATAACCTTCAATTACATAGTGAGCTTGATGCCAGCCTCATAAAATATATATATATGAGACCTTGTCTCATAACAAATAAAAATAAATTTCAAAGGGGCTGGACATTGTGGTGCACACCTTTAGCATTCTGGAGACAGAGGCAGGCTACTGAGGCCAACCTGGTCTACATACTGGGTTTCAGGCCAGCCAAGGCTACACAGTCAGATGCTGTTCCAAGGAGAGGCACAGTGAGATGGATACTTGCCTCAGAACCCTTAATACTAAGTTCAATTTCCGGGACCCACAGGGTATGAGGAGAGAAATGACCTCCATGCGTGTTACATGTGCTGTAGCGTGTGTTTCCCCAACCCTCACACACGATAAGCAAATCACAAAGTCTAGTCCATGCAATGACAGCAGAGTTTGTAAGAGTAAAAAGCACCATTTGCAGTGGAAACTCATAGCGCTCTGCCTGCCTCTGCCTCCTGGGACCAGGCTCAAGAGGATGTAGCACCGTTCCTGGCCCTGTCAAGGTATTCTATCATTCAGCAGCAATGGTGATGCTTTCCCACACAACCCTAGCCACCCAGGAGGCTGAAGGGGGATAACTGAAAATTTAAGGACAGTCTCAGCTACATAGCAAGTTCTAGGCTAGTCCAGGCAGCTTACCAAGCTGCTGTCTCAGAAACCAGAATGAAATGGTTTCTGAGGGCTGAAGCTGTAACTTGGCGGTAGAGCACTTGTCTAGCATGCCCAAGGCCTTGAGTGTTACAAAAAAAATAAAACAAGCCAATATATATGAGTGTGGCTATTGACTGAGACCTCTCTGTCTCTCTGTCTCTGTCTCTGTCTCTCTGTGTGTGTGTGTGTGTGTTTCTATCATCTGTCCATCTACCTAGAAATCTGCACTCATTTAGATCGATATACACACTGAGAGAAAAATAGCTAACACATGGCTAGATAAAGCATTCACCCAAGAGAGACAGGCTGCCTTTTGGGATCGTTTCCCCCCAGACCCCTAATTTCTATTCCGGTGTTTCAGTTTGTCTATAATAAACATGTATTATCACCTATGCAATACTAAGCAGGACTTTATTAAAGGGAAAAATAGGACCTGGAGAGATGGCTCAGTGGTCAAGAGCACTAGCTGCTCTGGTAGAGGACCTACATTCATGTCCCTGCATCCATGCAGCCATTAACAACTCCAGTTCTAAAGGAGCTGGTGTCTCTGTGGGCACTGCATGCATTTGGCGCACATACATACATGCACACAAAACACCCACCCACATAAAAATAGGTAAATATGCTTGGCAATGGTGGGGCAAGTCTTTAATCGCAGCACTAGGGAGGTAAGGGCAGGTAGATCTCTGTGAGTTCAAGGCCAGTCTGGTCTACATAGTGAGTTCCAAGACAGCTAAGGCTGTTACACAGAGAAACCCTGTCTCTAATTGATTAACTAATTAATTAATTAAAATTTAAAATTAAATAAATATTTGGGGGGTTTTGTGTGTGCTTTTATTTTTGTATTTTGTTTGTTTGTTTGTTTGTTTGTTTGCTTGTTTGCTTTCAAGACAGGATTTCTCTGTGTAGATTTGGAGCCTGTCCTGGAACTCTCTTTGTAGACCGGGCTGGCCTGGAACTCACAGAGATCTGACTGCCTCTACCTCCCAAGTGCTGGAATTAAAGGAATGCACCACCATCACCCAGCATAAATAAAATAAATATTGAAATATAGATTTGGCCTTTTGGGAGAAAAACATTTTTCAGAGAACATTATGTGTCAGCCACCATTGATGGGAAAACAGGAATGAATGAAGAAACGGTGTTGCCTCTGCTTGATGACAGCAACAAGTCTAAGAAATGCTTTGTTCTTCAGGACAAGTGGAAATAAGGCTGAGGGCCCTGGAGACTCGCTGGGCTCACAAGCAGCGCCGAGGCTGTCTCAGTTAGCTGGGTGGGCTTCACTCCTGGGTCAGGGCCATTTGTACCATGTGGACAGGGCTGCTGAGAGTCAGCAAATGGGGATTAAAGAGCAGCTTGCAGCAATAAGATCACATGAGGTCCCAAATACCTTATTTATCAGGATGAATCCAAATTTGACTCCTATTGCTAAAAGGAGAAATAAAAAGCAAGATACATATTTCTTACAAGCCGACCTGGGGGCGTTATCGTGCTGTCTATTATCAGCAATGAGCAGATTTGATTCCCTTCCAAACAAGATTGGCAGAGCCTGCGGGATCTGTCAGAGTCGGGCTAATCCTCCAATCATCCGTCTGCCCCACCATGGTAATAGAAAAGTGTTGGTAATAAGGAGGTTAACAATCTTCTTGTCTGGCGCATTAGAGATAATTCCACACAACCCGGAGGGCCTTACCCAAACAGCCTCCATGATGTGGCTCAGTTACACATTGTCGGGTGTCGCTGCTGCCAGCTGTCAGTGGTGCAAGTCCCTGGGTCTCTGCTCCGATCAACACACAGGACGGACTTCAGGAGTTCTTAACACATCGTGGGACAGAGGACACACAAAACTCAGCAGCTACAAACTCGGAAGATGGTGTTGCACACTGCGCATGCCTTGCTCAGGGCCCCGGGCAGTTAGTGAGCTCAGCTCCCTGAAGGTCACCCTGCAGGTCTCCTCCATTTCATCTTATTATCTGGATGGTTTAAATGCACTGTTTTGAGTAACTAATGTATACATAGAGCTATTTTTATTTTAATAGCAAAAAAAGGACACAGGAGAAAACGTGCCATTCCTTATCTCCATTTTCTCCTTCCTCCTTCCCCTGGAAGGTGTCTTGCCTCAGAATTATTTTATTTTTTTCCGAGAGGAAAAAAAAAAAAAAAAAAAAAAAAACGGAGCCAGTGTCCAGTGGTGGCACACTACTTTAATTCCAGCAGTCCAGCAGTTGGGAGGCAGAGGCAGATGAATCTCCAGGTTCGAGGCCATCCGAGTCTACAGAGTAAGTTCCAGGACAGTCAAGGCTACATGGAGAAACACTGTTTCAAAAAACTGAACTAAAAACAAAACAAAAAACCTACAGAGGCAGTTTCACTGAATCCTGTGACTTCAGTAAAGCAAATTAAAGCTGTCACAGAGAAGAAACATTGAACTTGCTTGGGATCTTAGAGTAGTCAGATCCAGACTAACAGTAGAATGAGGGTTGGCAGTGGGAAACAAAGATCCTGGCTTGCTAAGAGGGCTGGAGACTTAGGGCCATACAGTGAAGCTTAGTTTATGCCCTGCATAGCTGGGTGACAGCAGAGAGAGAAGACAGAAAAGGATGGCAAGGAGAAGGGTGGTCTTTGTAATCTTAATGGTGTTTCCCTGCTCCCCAAACCCCTTGTTGGCAGTGTTCTTCAGGGAGGCACATTGTTTCCAGGTAGCTAATGTAGGTTCCCAACTCAAACTTTCCATCTCTCTTTTCTACACATTGGTTCAGTCAATATAGCAGATTTTCTGTATCTTTCCAACTCTAAATAGATAAACTAAAAAGTGCCCAAACCAGCAGACAGTAGCTGTGAGCTAGGGAAAACAGGGGCTTAGTGATTCATTGATGAGCTCAACACACCTAACACTAAGGACGGACAGGATGATTTACTTCTCACAACAGGGAAGGAGAATGGTGGGGAGGCCATGCTTCATGGAAAACACTTTAACTTTGAGAATATGGAAAGGTTCTACAGGTAAGATGTTGATGATGGTTTCCCAACAGTATGCATGTCATGTGCGTGTCTGTGTACTGGGGATCAAACCCAGCGTCTTGTGTACACTAAGCAAGCAGTCTGCTCCTGAGCCCCACCCCAAGCCCAGTATGAATGTAAACAATGTCCCAGAACTGTCCTCTTGAAAATGAGGCTGGGGCTGGGGCTCAGTCGGAGGAGTGCTTGCCTACGATGCACAAAACCCTGTGGTTTTTCAGCGTGGCAAGAGCCAAACACAGTGGTATATGACCGTATTCCTGGCACTCAGAGGTAGAAAAATAAATCCAAGGTCATCCTCAGCTGCATACTGAACTCAGTGCTTAGTCTACATAAGACATTGTCTCAACAAAGGGAGAAAACAAGAATGCAAGAGGTGTGGTTTGTCATGAACATCACAGTAAAAACTATGAAACTGAGATTTGATTTCACTTTCCTTTTTAATATAAAAGATGAAATATAATTCTTGGCATGATGGCACATGCCTTTAACCCCAGAACTTGGGAAGCAGGGGCAGAGGTAGAGGCAGGCAGATCTCTGAGTTCAAAGTCAGCCTGGAGTATAAAAGGACAAGATAGCCAAGAATACACAGAGAGACACTGTCTCAAAAAAAAAAAAAAAAAAAAAAAAAAAAAGAAAAGAAAAAAAAAAAGGAATATAATGCCACGTATTGTTTTTCTTTCTGACAATGATTTAGGGAGGAAATGGCTTGTTTTAACTCACACCTGGATTATAGTCCGTACTACAGGAAGTCAGGGCAGGGAACACCCAACTCAAGAGCAGACAGGATGACTGCTTTCTCCACACATACAGCTCGGGACCCGAAGCCAGGCAATGCTAGCCCAGACAGTGGGCTAGGTCTGCTTGCATCGGTTAGCAAGATCAAGACCGACCTCCCACTAGCTGATCCACACAATCCCTTAGCAAGACTCTCCCCAGATGAGTCTAGGTCATGTCAAGCAGATAACTAATATGAACCCCACAGGCACTAGAGTCTGGCTCAGTGGTTAACACTCTTTCAGAGTCCCACGCTCAGCTCCCAGCACCACGTCAGCCAGCTCCCAACTGCCTTGCAACCCCAGCTCGGGATCCAAGTGCCTTTTTATAGCTTCTGGGGGCATGTGCACATATATGGCATGCATTTGCACAAACACATAAATAAAAACACATCCTGTATAAAAATAAAGAATACCAACCACCACACATGTGTTTCGGGCACTAATGCAAAACCCTAGCATACGTGGAGATATTCATATTTTTGTACAAAAGAGAATGAACAAAATATGCATATTAAATATTCACGGCAAATCTTGCCTGAGAAATCCTACATGCACTGAGAAAATGAATTCAGGCTTCAGAGAAGCTGACTTTGCTATCTGACTCAAACATTATTTCCCCCTTTGAGGCAAGGTCTCACTATATAGCACTGGGTAGCCTGGAACTCACTATGTAGACTAGGTTGGCCTTGAACTCACAGAGACTGGCCTGCCTCTGCCTTGCAGGTACTGGGACCAAAGGCACATGTACCACCACACCTGGCTCTAATTCAAACTTTTCTACCCTGGAAAACTTGGAAAAAATATTTTCACACCACACGTTTTTAAAAATAAGATTAGAGCTGGGAAGCTTGCCTGCTTTACTCAGTCCTAAGCTTAAAGTTTGCAAAATCTAGTTTTCTCTTCTTTCTCCTCTTCTTCTTTTTAAAAGCTTTGAACTTATTGACCTCAGTATTTTTGCTACATCCATTGCTAGGATCAAATCCTTATTCTTTTCAAAAGCATCCCTTTAACCTGAGGTCATTTCCAATGTGAAATATGAGGAAGTTATAAAAAGACTAAAATCTAGAACAGCCATAACCCTGATGTACTTTATCCAAATTTTTACAACTTTGAAGTGCACTGGCTACAGAAAGAAGACAGGGTTTTATGTCCCAGCCAGAGGAACCAAGCACAGCAAAGAACGAAACAGTATCATTTCTCAATTCCACTGCCAATTTCTCAACCCCCCCACACCCAAAAAGTTGGGGAGCAGGCAAGCGGAGACAACAAAAACAAACTGTTGCCATCATTTACTTAGAAAACAATTCCCTGAGATCTCTTTTTCCCAAGGTGTGTGGGGGGGGGTGGTGGGAGGGATCATTTTCTTAGTTTACTTCCTAGAAGAGAAATGTGTACAAATAGCCAACAGGGGGGCCCAGCCCTGCACATGGGGCTGTGGGAAAATGGGACCATGAGATGTAGCTCACGGGGGGCACAGTTTACTGTCTGGTGGTGTCTGGGGGCCATGGAACAGTCCCATCTGAATGATCCAGCGTGAGAGATTCCAGTTGTAAGGACTCGGCATCACGCTGGCCTGCCCCTGTCACCTGGCAGAATGCACTCAAGCAGTGCTCTGGTCAGCCCAGGGTTCCATGAGTACCAGTCTGAAGGCAGGGGCAAAGGACCCTTTAAAAGTCAGACCCCTGCCCACTTACGCTCTCTTGCTTTCTGTTTCTCTCTCTCTCTCTCTCTCTCTCTCTCTCTCTCTCTCTCTCTCTCTCTCTCTCTCTCTCTCTCTCTTTCTCCTGCTTTCCGTTGGCCACCAGCTACCCCCTTTCTCTCCCCCCCTCTCCTCTCCTGTTCCTGTTCCCTCCCGCCTGGGTCACCCTCACCTGCTATGGAACCGGCTATGCTCTCCCACGTGGTCCCTTACCCCAGGACCCCACTCACTCGGGACCCGCACCAGGGACCACCCACCCCTTCTCCACCAGTTGCATGGTGCATGGGTGGGGAAGTGGCTTCTGGAAGACTGATACCCAAGCCCAGAGCTTTGACCCTGGGGGGGAGAGTGGATGTCTGCACCCACACTGTTTATGGTCAGTACGGTGCATAGTGCATCTCTCTGACATTGGCTTTGAGCTTGGGCTGTGTGCTCTTAGGCCTGGTATAGCCTTGCATGCTTCTGTTAGTGCTGCTATCATCCCAGCAAAGAGAATCATGTCTCATCAAAATCCACCATGTCCAGGAGGAGGAGGAGGAGGAGCCCACAGGGAAGGAAGAGCTGCCCCATTCCCCCCGGCAGACCTCCAGTGGGACAAAAGTGTTTCCACAACTCCAGCGGCCCCAGCACGGAGCCCAGCCCAGGCCAGGTCAGTGCACCTTCTGCGAGCTCAAGATTTCATCAGCAAAAGCAAACCGTGGCTGCAGGAAGACCTGGTGTGTCCGTGCTGAACCCCTTCAGCCATGGGCTCGCCAGGGTTATGGTTCTATTTGTCACATGGGGAGGGACATCTGCAGCTTCCTCTCTTTGGAAATGCCTCCCTGCCAGCTCCTGGGCCTTTCCCATGACCTGCTGCCCTGAGGGACCCAGGCATGAGGGTGTGGTCCTACTGTGTGGAGTCCACATTGGGGGACAGAACTGAGAGCTCGGTGAACAAGAGGACTCTTCTCCCTGAAGACAGTTAACTGAGTCGGACAGCATTTCCGTGTAGACTGCTTTCGGGAAAGAGTCGATACAGGAGAAAAGTGAAGGCGAGAGATGGAGGGAAAAGACAGTGGCCTAAGCAACAGCATCCCTGTCTGCCCTGTGACAGCCGCCTTGTGTCCCTGCCACCATGATGGACCATAAAACTGTGAGCCAGACTGAAGCTCCCCCACCCCCACCCCCACCCCCGCTTTAAATTGCTCGTCAGGAATCTCGTCAACGTCGATGAAATATTAACTTTAGTTAATGGCGTTGGCCCTGCTTCCATGAATAGCTGTGACCAGGGGTAAGGGAGGGAAGCAGCCTGGGCTGAGGATGCTATTTCCACGATGCTCCAGAGAGGCCCAAGCCAGAACAAGCCAGAGAGGCAGAGACACCACCATGTCAGAGAGCACCACATGACAGAGCCTCTAGGTGGCACTACTAATGATCAGGGGCCGCGATCACACTTGACCATCACCTTTTGGAGGCGTCCTTTGACGTCCCTCCCTACTCAAAAGCTGGTTGTCTCTGTGGGCTCTTTGATCATCAGCTGAACAGGAACCAGGGACTGGCTGCCCAGAACTAGGAGAAACATCAAAATGTAGCACTCAGATCCCTTGTGGCAACTAAGTATATCCCTGAGTGGAAGCAGAAGGAGGGAGGGAGGGAGGGAGAGAGGGAGGGACGGAGGGAGAAAGGGAGGGAGGGAGAGGGAGAGGGAGGGAGGGAGAGAGAGAGAGACAGAGAGAAAGAGAGACAGAGAGAGACAGAGAGAGACAGACAGAGAGAGACAGAGAGAGAGACAGAGAGAGAGACAGAGACAGAGAGAGACAGAGAGACAGAGAGGGAGGGAGAGAAAGAGAGAGAGACAGAGACAGAGACAGAGAGTGACAGAGAGACAGAGAGAAAGAGAGACAGAGAGACACAGAGAGACACAGAGAGAGAGGGCGCGCGTGCACAAAGCCCTGTCTCACACGCACTGACAACCCTGGGCTCTGGAGCTTCTGCTCCTCATAAGGGCCATTTCAAAGGCGCACAAAAATCTGTGTTACGATGCTTTCCTGCATTCTTTGCTTATCTTTCCTCTTTCTTCCACTGAAGACAGAAGTTACTGTGGAATACTCCTTTGCTCTGTGTGAGGATGTGTCACTGTGATTGGTTTAATAAGAAGCTAAATGGCCAATAGGTAGGCAGGAGGTATAGGCGGGACCTCTGGACAGAGAGCTCTGGGGAGAAGAAAGGGCAGGGTCGAAAGCCAGACACAGAGGGAGCAGGACATGCAGGAGGAGAGGTAAAAGCCACAAGTCACGTGACAGCATGTAGCTGAACAAAAGCGGGCTAATTAAGTTATGAGAGCTAGTGGGCCTAAGCTTGAGGCCAAGCTTTCATAATTAATACCTGTCTATATCATTTTGTGTGAGTTGGTGGCTCAAACAAAAATCCAGTAATCATAAGTAACTTGAATTATGTGTTACGAGTAGGTTTCTCCCCACCGCTGGTCCCACCACTGTACCAGACCCAAATAACATGCAGAGACTCTGTATTTGATATATGGCTGTTGGCCAGTTACTAATTCCTTATCGGCTAGCTCTGTCTTAATGATTAACCCATTTCTACTATCTAAGTATTTCCACGTGGTCATCTTATCGGAGAGCGGAGGCCCGCATGCTGCTGTCTCCAGGCTCTCCATGCTGACTCCTCCTAACTACTTCCTCTTTCCTCCTTGACTCCTAGCCCCGCCTATCTTGCTTTCCTATTGGCCAACAGTGCTTTATTCATTAACCAATAAGAGAAACATATTTACAGAATGACATCTCCCATCAAATTATGTACCTTCCAGGGTTGCACATGCCTGTGTTTCTCTTCAAAGAACCCAGGTGTCTGCAGAAGCTGAGTCTTCGTCCCTTTTAACCTGAAGGAGTCTGTTGAGCACATCATCAGTGTCTCCACGCAATGCACTTGGTGACAGAGCTTTGGGTTCTCTGAAGGATGGGCCACTGCAGCTGAACCTGGGACAGCTACAACCCAACCACCTCTTTCTTCCTAGAGGTTCGTGTAGACCGTGGCTCTTCGACCTCTGGCCTCCCCGGTGTAAGCACGAGACACAGGTGTGAGTGGGGGACCACTCAGCTGTTCAGACAGCCGGTGACACAGAGAAGAGAGTCAGTGGAGACAGGTTCGTTGTGACTGGGGCCTTTGCGTCTCTACCTCCCACGCACACCTTCTCCATCCACTTGGTTGGAGGTCCCAGCCCAAGCACTGCGTGGTCAGCCTTGTCTGACCACCACCAACCACCGTCTCCTTTGATGATAAGGGATTCCGACTTGTTCCCCTCCCTCAGGTGGTGTCTCAAATGGAGCCCTCAAAGTGAACCATTCCTTGTGGGGCCCCTTGCTGGGGGCAGGATGGGGTACACAAGAGGCTCTCATCTGTCAGCCAGTGTTTCCTCCACTAGCTTCTCTTTCCCAAGGGATCCCCTTCACGATTTTGAGGGAAGAAAGAACAGCATGTTTATTCTTTATGACGGCTAGAAAAATCTAAAGCTAGGAAGTCTGGTGACGCTGGGATAACTATTGTGACATTGTGAGGGGCAGAGGTAATTGTTTGTCATTGCTTAACAGAATTTCACATGTATGTATTCATAGAAGGCTACAGGGACCCAAAGTTAAATGCTTGAATGTAAATGCAAATCAGAAAGGATTAAAGGTAGATTTTTGCCAATTTCTTGGGGCTTTGAAAACAGGCTGCATCTCCCAGGGCAAGGGGACCACTTGGGCACGGCGTGACAACCTGCTCCTCCCCGAGGGGAGCCTTTACCCACTGCTGGTTTTGAGTCAGGAGCCAGGAGGTGCCAAGCCTCCTGGGACTTGCCTGGGAGGCATGGAGGGTGTATTTGGGGACTGCTGGAGTTTGGAGCCTCCGGGGCACCCTGAGGCTCTCGGGCACCTGTGCCCGAGAGTTGCAAAGGAGCAACTGTGGCAAACCAGACCAGGACAAATCACTCCAAAAGCATGCCATTAACCACAACCCCAAGTCCAGGTGAGGGAGGAGCGGGTCTCAGGGGAGCAAACACTCCGCCCCCATCCGGGGACTGGGTTGCCCTCCTGTCCATACTGATGCGTGGACTGCCGCTACACGACCGCACAGGCGAGCACACGCTCTGACACGTGAGGATGGCTAGCATGCTCACCGGAGGTAGAAATAAGCCATGTCACCATGCCCAAAATGCCAAAATGAAGCTGTGAGGGGAGTGTGGGATTGGGGATCCAGCAGGGAGACTCTGTTGGGGCACATCACGGCCAGGCAGCAGGATGTTTCAACATTGTTTCTCTGAGGTTATTAGTAAAGGCTACGCTGGGGGGTAAGAGATGATCCGTCTATTAGCTGGGCTCCAGCAATGCTTTGATTAGGGCCTTTGTCATCTGAATTGATCCTGGGGAGACGAGACACAGAGCCATCATTTCTAAGTCAAGTTTCTGGACAAACTCATTTCTTTCTCCCAACAGGTCCCAAGAGGTGGCCTCTATCATGTTTCGTGTTGACTTAACCCCAGAGGTGCCATTTAATGACAGCAATGCCTTGTCTACACACTAAAAACTTCATTTCCACAGTTGCTTTTAAAACTAGGGCTTTTTAAACAGGGGCTGCAGAGATGGCTCTGTGATTAAGAGCACTGGCTGCTCTTCTAGAGGACCCGGGTTCAAAACCTAGCATTCATATGTCAGCTCACACCTGCCTTTAACTCCAGTTCCAGGGGACCCAATACCCTCACACAGATATACATGCAGGTAAAACACCAATGCACATAAAATAAAAATAATTTAGAAATTTACTCCTTAAAAATGCACACCAAATTGGAAAATAATTATTATTAATATTGTCAGTTAAACAAGTATCCAAATAGTAAGTGCCAAGAACCTAAGGAGGAGAAGGCACCTCAGAGATCATTAAGAGCAGTGTCCCCAGGAGACGACAGGATTCTTACTTTTCTCTGTGTCCTACCGTACAATTTGAATTGTGTGCCTTGGGCAGCAACTCTCTCCTGCAAGGGGAAAATGAATTTAAATAAATGAAAATTAAATATCAAGAATCTAAGCTGACTATCACAATACTTTTTCTCCAACCTTCATGATAAAAGGGACCGAGCTCGGCTTTTGAAGAGCTCTCCCTTCCTCCCCCAACCCCAGCGTTCCAGGAACTATGTATAATTCCTTTAAGGATGGAGCAGGCATGTGTGGGAGTTAAAACACACACACACACACACACACACACACACACACACACACACACACACACACTTCTAACCACCCCCTCCCCACACGTTTGGCAGAAGTGCGGTGAGAAGGGGCCATCTGTTTTGCTTGAGTAAGAAGTGACCCAGCATCCGGATTTCAATTAGCCTCTTTGAAGCTTTCTGTCCAGGCTGGTTCCATGGGTAAGAGTTCAGACTAAGTGAAGAGAGGAGCTGGCCAAGTTTGTCACTGCTGGTTTGTTTTTAACAACCATCCGTGTGCAGCAGACAATGCTGCTGGGTGGGTATTACAATGTTACAGCATCAAAAGGGCGTATTCTGGAATGCTGGAGCCAAAGGAAACAGTGGCAAGGCTCCTTTCAGCTAACTGGACTGTTTAAAATCAATGTACTTTACCACTGAAATCCCAAGGTCAGTCAACGAATGTATGCGTATTATGGAACGTGTATGCAAAGCATGGTGGCGGGGCCCCACGTTGGGCTGCTGGTAGTCATCTTCAGCCATTGGCCAGGACTGCCCAAGGAGGCACAGGGTCCTCTGCGGTTTCCGCAGACACACACGCCCAGCAGAGTTAGATTCGGGGTTTGCTGTCGCACTCAGGAGCCTCCAGCATCAGTTGTGCTGATCTCAACCAGCGCTGTTCCTGCCTGTATGGATTCCCTGTGTCCTGACCACACTCTACAGCCCCCTCTCTGACCCGCTGACCTACCTGCCACGTCGATGCATCTGTTAAGTTCCCAGCAAATGTGTGCAGTCACGTCGGGTCTCTTGTAAGGCTGTTTATCAGGATCAGTGCATATGGCCTAGGCTAGTCTTTGCTAGAAGTGTCCAAAAGAAACACTAACACTATGAAATAATTTATTACTGAGAAAACCAAGTAATCACCGAGTCCACGAGCAAAAAGGAGAACTGAGAATCAGTTATGAAGCCGTGGCTACGGAGCTCCAGGGAGCAGGTGGGAGTCTGCAGACGCCCATGGGCTAAAGGAACAGCGCTTTGTTTTTAATTTTTAATATTTAGACATAAAAATATACAGTTGCGGTCACAAGCAAAAGAAGGAAGAGGGTTCTATCGAGGTGAAAATGGGAAAGCAGGGGCTAGACAGACAGCTCAGGTCCAGCTCCCAGCAGCCAGAAGGCAGCTCACAATCGTTTGTGATCTCAGCCCTGGAGGACCCCACCCACCCTGCTCTGACCCCGGTGAGCACCAGGCACACCCTAGATGCTCCCGGGAGGACTCAGTGGGTGCTCCCGGGAGGATTCAGTGGGTAAAAGCACTCTCTGGCAAGGCTGGCAACCTGAGCGGATCTCTACGATTCACAAGGTGGGAGGACAGAACCGCGTCCCAGCTGTCCCCTGACCTCCACGTTTGCAGTCTGACATGCAAACACCCAACACATGCACACGCACACATGAATAAAGTGTAATTTAAAACACTTTAAATTTTATCTACGCACTTCATGGATATGGCTGTTTTGTCTGCACGTACGTTTGCACACCAGAAGAGGGAGTCGGATGCGGATCCCATGGGACTACAGTTACAGATGGTTGAGAGTCACCATGTGGGTCCTGGGAATTGAACTCAGGACCTCCAGCACCGCAACTTAGAACATTTAATAAAAGAAGACCTGCTTTGGGATTTTGTCGCCCAGCGCATGCTAGGCAAATGCTGGGCCACTGAGCTGCACCCTCGGAGCTAAAGCTCTTGGTTTGCCATGAGCAGAAGAAATGAACTCTGCTGACCCAATGAAGGCTTTGCTTTGTGCCTGTAGATGGTAGGGCAGTCTTGTACCTAATTAACACGCGGCTTTGCGTTATTAAGACGTTTTCAAATGTATACTCCTCCTGTAATCCAAATAGGTGGCGACCATAACCTGTGCCTACGGAGGATCGATGAGGAAAACGTGCTTTGCTTTTAAAAATATATTGACTTATTTTTATTTTATGTGTGTAAATGTATGTATGTAGTATGCATGTATGTATGTATGCTATGTGCCTGCCTGGTCCCTCAGAGGCCAGATGGTGGCACTGCATCCCCTGGAACTAGAGTGACAGAGGACTGAGAGCACAAAGTAGGTCTTTATAAGACTTGGTAAAGTTGATCTTAAGAAAAAAAAGAATCCTTTAGGATCTGTAATGCTTTAAGGTGTTTTGTAATTTTAGGCACTGTCTGGACAGTATAAGGCACACACAGCAGACACGGACGGGTAACCTTCAAGTCACACACAGCTCCTGGGTGGCACCCGTGTCTGCACTGTGCTCACCTTCCCTGAAACTGTCCCATTACCTACACGGCACACTCTGGGGTCTCCTTTCATTAGAGCACTTGCACTGCATGAGACCTAAAACCTAAGGGTTGAACAGTGCTGTTGAGCCCGCTCTACTTACTGGTATTGTTTAAATTATTAGTCTAAAGCTAGGACTTAAAAATAGCATAACTAGGAAAAATTTTGAAGTGACATGAAAAGATTTGGAAGCATTTATTTTCAATTCAGAATGCATGTGGTTGCCCCGTCTGCGTGTTGCCATGGCAACCGACACAGGCAAATCAGAGAACCCTGTCCCCAAAGAGCTTACTCATAGCTTCATGGGTGGTGGTGGTGGTGGTGGTAGGGGGGCATCTAACACATAATTTCATTTTAAAAGATCTTTACAAAGAGCATTTACAAGAACATTCCCAAACCTATAGCCAAGGCTTATTATTTTTAAAAACGGCGTAGCTGGGTGTGGTGGCACACCTTTAATCCCAGCACTCAGGAAGTAGGGGCAGACAGATCTCTTTGAGTCTGAGGTCAGCTTGGTCTACAGAGCGAGTTCTAGCACAATCAGGGCTGCACGGAGGACCCTGTCTAAAAAACAAACGGACAAACCACAATAGCAAAAGGCTGTTGGAGCTGCCCCAGCAGGCTGAGGGTGCCCAGCACCAAGCCCGACCACCCAAGCTCAATCCAGGGGACAAGTTGCCCTCTTAGCTGGATGCGCAGGAAACCCTGCCCCATAAATAAATAAATAAATAAATAAATAAATAAATAAATAAATAAATAAATAAATAAATAGAAAAGCAGAGTCCTTCAGGGTTATTTTTGTGTGATGTGTGCCCTGGGCAGCACTCCTGTGTGTGCTGGAGGTCAGACATTATCAGGTGTTTCCTCTTGTTCTCTACCTACTTTCTAAAAAATATTTGTGTGGGTAGAACTGTTAATCTTGAGATTTGCAAAAGCAAAACCAGCCCCACCACCTTGGGCCAGATTAAAGCAAGATTTATGAAAATATTTTATACTGCCCAACATGGACGTTGGGGTCAGAACCAGTCCTGGAACTATCGCGGCTTGAGTGGCACCGAGATGCGTGTTGACTGGGCTTACAGGACAAATCCCACAGGCCGCCATACTTTCCCATGAGGCTCTGTTATTTTGGGGAGTTACTTGGTCCTCGGGCAGGTGGGGCTTACAGGTTAATGTAGGGTTTAACAATGACATTCTGCCAGCACAAACGTATGAACATTACAGGCATTACTGGCACCTGCAGAGTTCAGAAGACGGCATTACATTCCCTGGAACTACAGTTAGAAATGGTTTCTGAGCCACGGAGCGGGCTTGAAACTGAACCCAGGTCCTCTGCAGGAGCAGCAAGAGTGCTTAACCTTTGAGCCGTCTTCCTAGAGCCTATACTTTATTTTTTGAGACAGGGCCACTCACTCCCTGAACCTGGAGCTCACCAACCAGCAAGTTTGGACACAAGTTTCTCTGTGGCTTTGGAAGCTATCCTGGAACTAGCTCTTGTAGACCAGGCTGGCCTCGAACTCACAGATACCCTCCTGCCTCTGCCTCCCGAGTGCTGGGATTAAAGGCGTGCGCCACCGCCTCCTGGCTCTAGCCTTTATATTATGGCTACCACGTTGCCTTGTTTACCACCAGGCTGCTTTTATCGAGTGTGAAAGCCTGGCCAGAGGAGAGTCCACCTTTCGTCCAGACTGAGATCCTTCAGGAAGTGACCTGAAGGGATGGGATCAAGGGTGGTTCTGGTTGTTCATTCATCAGGCTGGTGGCTGCAGCTGGAGATGGATGAAATGGTTAAGAGTGAAGCTGAGCTAAATGACCTGGTGAGTGGAACAGACACGGGAAAGGAAGAACGCCAACATTCACTGGGCAAACACGGTCTCCTACATCCCACGAGCTCGCTCGGGGCATGGGCAGGGCTGGGCCACGTCTGCGACATCTCTTTGGGGCTTTATGCAGGGTCCCATGAAGAGTAGTGCTGTCGGGACAGGGTCTAAGACCCAGGAAAAACATGGCCCTCGGTGCCCACTGGCCGAGGCTCAGGGGCAGTGAGGACCCCAGCCCTTCCAGCGGAGCGCTTAGGAAGCATGCGGCATGGCAGAGGGAAGGAGGGAGGGAAAGAGCGTGAGGTGGCCTTGGGGCTGTTTTCAGCAGATTAGGTGTGTTTATAAACTGCAAGGGCCAGCACTGAACGCAGAGAAGGGAGCAGTCTCCTTGGGCACGAGGACAGACAGCAGAGAACCCCTCCCAGCAGGCTCAGGGCAGGCTTGCAGAACGGCCACGTTAGAGGTGTCCCAGGGAGAGAAGAGGATTTGTCCAGCACACTTCCAGCAGGAACATACCTCAGCCAGCTGTTTCCAGGCCTTTCACAAAAGCTTCCAGGCAGGATGACTCATGGACCCTGGCATTCTCAGGGGCTCCCATCACCCAGAAAGGGTCTGCAGGTACCAGCACATCAACAACTCACAGCAGCTCACCCCAGTCCTGGCAGGGCTGTGGCCTCTCTTCATCGTTTTACTTCCTTACCCTCTCTTCTTAATGATCCCCCCATGCTTATTTTGGAGGGGGGGAGGGGGAGGATACAACCTCACATTCTGTAGCCCAGGGTGGCCTTGAATTCATGGCAATCCTCTTGCTACAACTCCCCAAGGGCTGGGATGACAAGCATGAGCCACCACGCTTAGCTCTAAAAATCTGTTTAGTTATCTGTGCATACGTACATGAGTGCGGGCCAGAGGGGGCACTGGGTCCTCTACAAGAGCACTGTCAGCTTTTAACTGCAGAACGGTCGCCTGGCCTTCAAATCTTCTTGTAAGACTTTTACGGGCTAAGCATTCCTAATTGGGAAACCTGTAAATCCTAGTACGGTGTGTGTGTGTGTGTGTGTGTGTGTGTGTGTGTGTGTGTGTGTGTGTGTGTGTGTGTGTGTGTGCGTGTGTGTGTGTGTGTGTGTGTGTGCGTGTGTGTGTGTGTGTGTATGCGCGTGTGTGTGTGTGTGTGTGTGTGTGTGTGTGTGTATGCGTGTGGTGTGTATGCGTGTGGTGTGTGTGTGTGCGGTGTGTGTATGGTGCTAGGAACCGAAACTGAGACCTTGGTGCACGTCAGGCAAGCACTCTGCCGCTAAGCGGCACTCCCGACTTTTATGACGTTGACAACAGGTTTGGATGTCAGACTCTGAGCCTAAGGAGCTTTAAGTGGATAAAGGCGATGATGCCTTCTCTCATGGGCACTTTAGATGGGGATACCAGGCTGCATTTCATTTCTCCCCTTGAGTGTGTATGTGGAATGTGGCTAGTTTGTTAAGAACGCCAAAGGCAGCCAGTGTAGCTGTGCTGAATTCAGACTGCTCACTGAGCAAATTGAAAAGAAACTTTGCCACACTACGACCACCCTGGTGTCTGAATGAGAACTTCCTGATACAGACAAACCCTTCCTGCTTGGTCAAGCAGCCTACTCAGAAGTACCAGTTACAAAGCAAAGGAGAGCGTGTAACCGACAACCTTTAATACCCTAAAGCTTCTCTGGTCTTGAAAACCAGCAGGCTGTTTGGATAGGAGACAGGGTCTCAGTGTGACCCGGTGTGTAACCGTCAGTGCTCACCTTCCCATGCTGGGGTTCAGTGCTCACCTGGCCGCCGGTGTGTACAGCCTCTTCAGTAAGGCCTGGATATGTGAGTGACAGTCATCTGAGTTTATGTTTAAAGCCGATGTCGATGTATTGTCATAAGAAGCCAGCAATGAGGCCTCAAAACTGAAGAAATTTACAGTCACAGATTCACCTTTCTAATGTGTAGAACATAGTTAGAGCCTACCACACACTGTGTGCAACACGTCTGTAATCCAGGCTGGTCTCCAACTCACTATGCAGCCAGGCTGGACCAATATCATCCTCATGTATCAAGTTCTAAATGTGTCATCCGTCTGACCAGATAGGCATGGCCACAGTATCTATCATCCTTTCAGAGTGGAGATTCAGATTTGACAAAACCCAAAAGACCAAAATTTCACTTAAGTAAAACTGAGAAAGTATTATATGTTAACAGTATTCAACAATACCAGATTAAAAATAAAATTAAAAAAATATGTAAATCACTTTAAATATCAGTGGTTAACAGATTTGTTTTCATAGAATCTCCTTAAATATGCCACAGGGAATGATGCAATGTAGACATTTTTACAATATTTATTAAGATAACAAATTTATAAATTCAAAGACTCAGAGGCACATAGTTTAAAAGGCCAATACCATGGGAATAATGAAGTCAACTCGGAAGAGAAAGAAGATATGAACAATTACAACCAACACAAGATTTTAAAAGCCACAGTCCCCCCAGTGAACACATCATAGGAATCATCCTTCAAAATTACCATGATAAAAAGTTATTTCCTTCAAAGAAAAATAATTCTTTCCACCTACCGAGCCTAGAAAATCCTATTTACAATCAACTGTCCAGTCTCTCATCAGTATTATGGCCTCCTCTAATCTGCCATTAGAAATATTGAAAAGTTTATAGCTATCGTATTTACAAATGCACATAATATTTAAATTTGCCCTTCACGGAGAACAACTGAATACATACTTAATCCAATCACAATACAGACGCTTTAGTGTTGAAATACACCTTGTGGGTACAGGTGCATGGGAAGAGGTGTACTTAGAAGTATGCTGTTTCTGGAGGATTACTAGGCCAGTAAGTCTGAGAAAACTCAAGGTAGTCACAAAACGGGTCTTTGTTGGAGAAGATTTAGTTTATTTCTGTTTGCACTGGACACACTGGGCTTCTTCAGTCAACTTTCACCACACTGTATATTTTGGTGACAAACCAAAAGCATGCAAAGAAGCCAATTGTTCCTGGAAAAGAAAAAACAATCCCTTTCAAAAGAAGTTCATTAGTTTACACCAAAAAGCAGATGTAAGGTGACTGGGTCTTTTAAGAAGAACACCACTTTCAAACTTAAATTCCTTATGCAGTAACAACCCTGTCTGTCCTGGAACTCACTCTGTAGTCCAGGCTGGCTTGGAACTCACAGAGATCCACCTGCCTCTGCCTCCCAAGGGCTGGGATTAAAGACATGCACCACCACTGCCCAGCTATTTTCCTTTTAAATACATCACTGAATTAAAAAATGAAAAGCATAGCATACCGTGATGCCCATTTAAGGATTTTTTAAATAACAAACTGGAACTATTACTATTTTTACCAGGTTCACAGGATGATAAGATGGGATGTTTTTTTTCTAAGTATAGTTGCCAGGAATCAACAGTATTCAATGAGTCACAGTACGAGAATCTAGATGCTTCTGCAATATATGCAAATGACATAACAGACACCCCAGCAGGAAACAGACCGTGTGGTTTGGCACAGCCCTGCACACTATGTATGCATGGTCAGATAACTCACTGCACTTGCAAAGATTGGGGAGGTTATGAATGTTCCGATATTCACCCTTACGCTGGACATATGGCGAGGAGTTTGGTGAAGGCTTGGGAAAAGGTGGTGAAAACACAAACGCCCCATCGTCACCCTGGCAGGCCTGGGGGGGGGGGGCACCATGTACTTTCTCAGGAGGACACCTCTCCTTGGGCCCTTTACAGGGTTGTTATTTCTGTTGTGTAAACAGACTGGCTTTAAATAAAACAGGGTCAGTCTGGAATCTGAAGCACACATAGACACAGCTCATCTGGAAACAACACCTCAGACAGACCCCCTTCCTACACAGCAAAGTCCAAGAGTACACAGAACATGCTGTTTTAGACATCATGTAGTTGACCAGGGCCTGGGACCTAAGTGTGCCACACGGCCGGCACCAGGTACACAGCCAAGCCCAGCCTGGGTGATGTGGCCTCACTCTGCTTTTGCATTTTCAATATCCTGAGGCGGAACTACAAGCAGGTGTGTCACATGACTGAGCCAGGCTGAGGGTCCAATAAGGGGTAGTACCAGAAACATTCACAAAGAGAATAAATTGTCTAAAGACATATTAAAACCACCACTTACGCCTTACCTGTAAAAAGGAAGAAGATCAAAACCATTATCATAGTATAACCAAAGTACAGGATTGTACTGGCTGTCCCGGTGATCTGCAGCTTTGAGAAGAAGTAGTGTATGGCATATATTAAGAAGTAGACGGCGGTGAAGCCGCTGGTGAGGAAGGAGCGCCATTGCCAATGATAGTCCTAGGAGACAGAGAAGAGGGAGAATCACTTCCTAAGACCAAACAGCAAGGAGCTAAGACGCCACAGAGCAAGGCCAGCCTCAGCTCTGCCTGCCACTTACAGCTGCAGGACCACGGAAACTTGTGTTTCCCACCTCATTAAAGGCGCTAAGAGGCATTCCTATTTGTTGTATAATTACTTAAAAAGTGGCTAAAAAATATATGAGAAAATATTCAACAGTGTATGAATAACAAACAATCAGACTTTATTTGAAAGTTTACGATTCTGAAAAAAAACCAATGTACAAATACCCTTTGACAATTCAAAATGATAATTTCTTTTATTATAGTTCAGTCAGTTTCCTATTTAGGTCTGGTTGAGATTTACTTCCAATCACGACTCACAGAATTCCAACAAGGTGAGTAGTTAGGTCAGCTGTTCTCACTTTACATAAAGCACGTGCACTACAGCAGGGACGCTTTAGAAAAAGACTTCCCAACTCTGCTACAATTTGGGAATGTGTGTGTGTGTGTGTGTGTGTGTGTGTGTGTGTGTGTGTGTGTGTAACTATTTTAAAAAGCAAACTAAGAGCTCAGTGTATCTATAATCCCAACACTCAGGAGGCTGAGACTAGCCTGTCCACATGGTGCATAGGCCAGACTAGGATAGTGAGATGATGTCAAAAAGATAAAAGCGAAACACACACACACACACACACACACACACACACACACAAGTAAAACAAGATCAGGAAGAAAAAAGCACCCTTAACAAAACTCTACTATAGCCATTTGAAGAATTCATCAGTGTTTCAGAGCATCAAAGCCTCCACACAAAACCAGGCAAGGGCATGAATGTGCACGTGTGTGGCGTGACAACCGAGTCCAGAGGCGTGCACACACTAGGCAGGCAGTATAGGCTTCAGAGCTACACCCAGCCCAGGTGTGTTTTTATATGCCAGCAATGGACAAGAACACAAAATTACCTTTCAAAAAGGATCTGAAACACTTACATCCCAAAAGTATAAAACATCATGACATAAACGACAGAAAACCTAAGTAAGTCGAAACAGTATGGCAGAGAACATCGTATAGATGATGACAATAAAATGGAAAATCCAGAAGTGATTTTATACATGTATGGACAACTGATTTTCAGCAAGGCAGCCACAGCCAAGACCATTCAATAAGGACACACGTTTCTTCATCTGGCAAGAAATTTATCATGACATTAAAAAGCAAAAGCAACAGAAGAAAAACTTAGCTAAGTTAACTGGAAACTAAAAGCCTCTCTGGAAAGAATATCAGGACAGTAAAAAGCACCAAATTGAAGAAATCATCTGAAAATGCCCTAGTATCCAGGAGCATATGAAAGACAATTTAAAAATGGGCAGGACTGAGCAGCCACTTAGCAAAGACAAGAAAAGATGTGCAGCACTGTCGGGCACTGAACACAAGAATCAGGGAGGCTGTGCTGTGCACCCCTGCACTGCGCATCCACTGCACTGCGCACCCCTGCACTGCACACCCCTGCACACGCACACCCCTGCACTGCACACCCCTGCACTCGCACACCTGCGCTGCACACCCCTGCGCTGCACACCCTGCGCTGCACACCCCTGCGCTGCACACCCCTGCGCTGCGCACCCCTGCGCTGCACACCCCTGCGCTGCACACCCCTGCGCTGAGCACCCCTGCGCTGCACACCCCTGCGCTGCACACCCCTGCGCTGAGCACCCCTGCGCTGCACACCCCTGCGCTGCGCACCCCTGCGCTGAGCACCCCTGCGCTGCACACCCCTGCGCTGCACACCCCTGCGCCGCACACCCCTGCGCTGAGCACACCCCTGCGCTGAGCACCCCTGCGCTGCACACCCCTGCACTGCACACCCCTGCGCCGCGCACCCACTGCACTGCACACCCCTGCACTGCACATGCACCCCTGCACTGCACACCACCTTCTGCACTGTGCACCCCTGCACTGCGCACCCCTGCACTGCACACCCCTGCACTGCGCACCCCTGCACTGCACACCCCCTTCTGCACTGCACACCCCTGCACCGCACACCCACTGCACCGCACACCCCTGCACTGCACACGCACCCCTGCACTGCACACCCACTGCACAACTCTGCCGAGGGGTCAAGGAGCCAGTGCAGACAGTAAGAGCTGAGGAAGACTTAGAGGGCTGGAGCCCACACGTTGCTGGTGGAAACAGAAGACCGCCTTCAGCACGTGGCAAAGCGACTCAAGAGAACACCCAGCAGAACTAAAGCACACTGAAACACCCATCGGTGAGTGCTCACAGCAGCGTTACTTACAACAGCTAAGGAGGTCAGCACTGACGTGCCTGCCCGTGTATAAATGTACACACAGACGTTACACACAGCGGAATACTGTTCAATCACAGGAAGACAGCGCTACAATACGCTAGAAAAGAGTACTTCTATGCATTTATTGCCTCAGAGATTTACTTAACGTGCTCATGCACAGATCGAAGGACAACTGTGTGGAGAGGGCTCTTTCCCTACCTGTACCCGTGTTACAGGGACTCTAGTCATCAGTATTTTATCTGGCTGAGCCATCGCTCTGGCTCCAGAAACTTTTCTACTTTGTTTGTTTGTTTGATTTTTTGAGACGGGTTTCTCTGTGTAGCCCTGGCTGTCCTGGAAGTTGTTCTGTGAACAGGCTGGCCTAAAACTCAGAAATCCTCCTGCCTCAACCTCTGAGTTCTGGGATTACAAAAGTGTGACATGCCATGTTCTCCTTCAGAGACAGAAAACAGACTAGTGTTGCCAGGGTCAGGGGAAGAAGGAAGTGGATAGTCAATGCTTATGAATCAGATAAGAGGAGAGAGTTCACAAGACATGCTAAGTGCCACACATTTCTGAACTTTCAAAACTCAGTTAAATTTAAATGAACAAAAACATAACAAAAACCCAGTTTAACAGATTTCATCTTTCAGGAAGAAACTCTGGAGGGATGGATCTACTGATCTGCCAGGCATGTCAGACTTGTGGCAATGTAATCACTGAAACTTTTCAATGAACTCTGCCACCCCAACTTCTTATCTTTTTAGGGAAAAAAAAAAAAAAGGGTTTTTCGAGACAGGGTTTCTCCATGTAACAGCTCTGGCTGTCATGAACTTCACTTTGTAGATCAGGCTGGCCTTGAACTAACTCACAAAGATCTGCCTGGCTTTGCCTCCAGAGACTAAAGGCGTGTGCCCCTACTATCAAGCTTAGAAATATTCATTACATGTGTCTGTGTCTGTCTTAAAGTGAGGGCACGAGTCAGCTGCTGTGGGTGCTGGGAGCTGAGCACTTCTGTTTCCACTGAGCCACCCCCAGTCCCCAGTACTTACTTTACCAACTTTTAGAACCCAGAAACATCTTAATTTTTAAGCCAGATAGTCATAAAAGTCAAATTTAGTACACTATAATATTCTTGGGAAAACAAGATTCTAAACATCTCTACTAATCGTCTTTAAGTAAGTACAACGAACAAGAATGTGACCTTGATTCAATCCTAAAGATTTCACAATCTTTTGCTTTGTGAACAGAGGTTAGTTTCTTTGATAGTAAACACGTATGTAGAGAAATTATCTCAACAATACTCCAGCTGAACTACGCCAAAGTTAGAGTACTGGCTATAAATTAATGTTGAATACCGCTAACACGTACCTCCGCACATAGGTGGAAATAGCAAAGAAGGATGGTTGCTTCAGAACATGTAATAACCAAAATGATAAACACCAGAAACAGGAAGCCAAACATGTAATACATCTGATGTGACCTGTAATCAAACACGTCAGGACACAAGGATATAAATATTTTGACATAATACATGACATACTGTTTACTATGTTTTGAACTAGGAAGGTTTTCTCCTTTTCTCAACAGAGATGATTTTGCACAGGTTTGATGATAGAGAGGGCTGAGACAAGGAGCCACAGGGGGTGATCTTAGCCTCCTGTGCTGGCAGACCCTGAGACCACTACTCAGGAAAAAACGTGGCAAGCCTGTTTATCTACTAGCAAGTCACAAGTGTTTGAGAAAAACACGATGAAGGACACAGTCAAAATAGGGGGAAAAAACAAAACAAAACAAAACCCACCACATTAGCGCATGAGGTTTTAGAATTTAGAAAACTATTATAATAATTGGGAAGGAAAGATATTCTAACCATTTATAAAGCTCCAATCTATTCCAATTTCATGGTACCTCAGCTCTTGGTACAAATACGTGTCCATATACTTTAAAGGTGATCACAGTACGCTACCCCCACTCAAACACACTGCAATAGAGAGGCACAAAACTAAAGTAATTTCCATGGCATGGAAATGGGGCCCATACCTTTAATCTCACCTTTTGGGAGACAAGAGGCGGACAATCTCTAAGAGTTCAAGCCCAGCCTGGTCTACATAGCCAGTAGATCCAGGCCAGTCAGGGATACATAGGGAAGCCCTGCTTCAAAAACAGACTTTCCCACGGGAACAAGACCCACTGAGTGCAGGTCTGGGTGGTCACACCGGCTCCCAGGTCATGGAGTCAGCCCTCCCTCCCCTCAGTCTCAGCTGTTCTCTGTGCAGCAGCACAGCTACTACAGAGCATGGTCTGACCGACACAGCCACGCAACCTCCTGAGCCTCACCTTTTCCCTATGGAGACTGGGGTCAGAGCCTTAGAAGTTATACAAGCACTTACAAGGGTAAGAAACCTAAGTCTTCATTTAGTGTTAGCTGTGACCACCACTCTCTCTCCACGGAAGGATACCCCTTTGGCTTCTCATTAGAGCTGTCCACATCTGTAACCCACAAGCACCAACAGTCCTTCACACACAAAGGTAATGAGAAGAGGACTCTGTCCTCAGCTTACCAAATGCTATTCAGAATGAAGAAAAGCTGTATAAAGATGCAGCCGAAGGGCAAAATCCCCCCCATGATGATACCAGGCAAGGGCTTTGTGTAGAACGACTGTTCAGGAATCTGACGAGGAATCTGATTGGTTCGAACTGGGTGTTCAATGGCCTTTAGAGGGGGAAAAAAGGATTCATAATTAAGTAGCTATTGAAATACTCCTGCATAATTTTTTTTGCTTTCTTCTTGGTTTCTATATTAATACCACTTGACATTGAAAACATATGTAAGTTATCAAATTGAAATACATAATTAGAAGCAATGAGTCAGACACTGCCAGGTGTAAGGTCTACCTTCTCAACAGGCCAAGGCTTTTTCTAGTGGCCATCTACTGACCAATGGCTTTACACAGAGGACGAAATAAGAGAGACCGTATGGCATTAACAAGGAAACCCTGGATTCTCATTTTAATTATATACTTGCCGGAAGAAATTAGTTGGCCCTGAAATTTTATCATTTTTTTTTTATAATGGTTTGAAAACCTAAGGAGGAAATATTCCAAACAAAAAACAAAACCAAGGACCTTTATTCTAGGTGTGGTGGGGCATACCTGTGTTCTAAGCATTCAGGTGTGCTACTGAGAACGTGCCTTAAAAAGCACAGCATTTCTAACACCATTACTTCATGACCTTGGAAGCCTACATCTTAAGGGTAAGTTTACGATTTATGGAGCCTTTTAAGGCAGAGTAGATTAGTCTCCTCAGCTGAAACCACTGCACTTACGAACTTACATTCTTCTTAAAGCCAAAATATGCACCAATAAACGTCAAAGGCACAGATATGCAGAACCAAAGGGCCAGGATGGCAACCAGAGTGCCGAAAGGGATGGCCGCCGACGAGCCTTCTCCCCAGAGGATTAGATTCATTATAAAGAAGTCAGCAAACACAATCCTGAAAGACAGCAAAAGCACCGTGATTCATGTTACCTGAGTGACTAAGGCAGAAAACACAAAGGTACAATTTCCAAGTCACAGGGCCCACAGAATCTAAAACGTTACTACAAACTGCAGATTGCTTTTTTCCGCTGTGCTGACCAATTTAAACTCCAAGCAGCAGCTGATGAAAGTCGCCTTCCCACATATTTCCATCACAGTTAGAACTGTTGTGGCTTGTGTTTCAGTGGACGACTGCAGTGAGCATCTGGCGCTCGCTGGTGAGGCCCCGTCACCTCTCGCTCGCTGGCCTTGGCGCCCGTCACCTCTCGCTCGCTGGCCTTGGCGCCCGTCACCTCGAGCTCGCTGGTGAGGCCCCCTGCTCACTTTCCATTTGGGCTGCATGTCTCTGTGCACCATTTCTATACTCCAGTCACTAAGTCCTCGCTAAACATCATGCTTCCCCTGTGCTTTTGCTGAATTCAAACATCTAAGCGTGAGCAGCTTCTGAGTGTAGTTCTCAATTAGCAGTGAGCGTGCCTGTCTATGACACGGCCACTGCTCAAAGCGCCCACGGGGCTAATCACAAGTACACACTTCATGCTACTTTACACTCTGGGGTAAACGCACACGTGCTTCCCGCTGCTCTGACTCTGGCCTGCCAGTCTACAGCCCTGCCTGCAGCCCACCCTGTGTGCTCTACACTGTTGGCTGGTGCTCAGCGGCCAGCTCCTGTCCACCAGAGACTTACGGTCATGGAGGACGCTAGAGAACACAAGCGTCTCTCAAGAAAGCCGCACATCTCAAGAAAACCCAGCCCTCCCTCCCTGTGATCAGGTAAAAAGCTTCCCTGCACCCTTACACAGGAACTTGTCAGACAATTGCCACAGCCTAAGAGACAAGAAAGGTGTTTTCTCAAGGGAGTTGCCCTTTCTCCCTCTTACACTACAAACTCGCATCAGAAAGCAAGTGTTTCTAGAACCTGAAGGTCATTTTCCTGTAAGAGGGGCACGGTGTCACTCGGCACAAGTTCACTAAATATTCATGCTATCCGTTTTCCAAACATAAATGCTTTCTTAGATGCCTGACTCAGAGGCATAAGGAACGGGAACGGCTGGGGGATAACAGATGACCTAAGAATGAGTGAAAAATTCACTTACCCGGGACAAAGAAATGATGTCAGTAGAACATTCGTTTTCCACTTCTCGCCCCCAAAGGCTGTGAGGGAAACAGAAGCATAAGCAGGCGGCACAAGCAGCTCCCCTCACACCACGATGCCTGTTAGTAAATGTCCCACCCAGCACAGGCTCGTCTAGTATTCGAGGTTAAGCCATCCGGATCTGCTCTTATTTACTGATGCCCCTTACACCCGTGCCAGTGTCGACGAACACGCCTGGGTATGAAACGGCACCGGCAGGACTCTGTTCCACAACCCTCAAGCCTGCAACATATTTAAATCCCCACGGAGGTGGGTGATCTCGGGCTCTCCAATGCTGCGGTTTACGGGGGCTGGGGAGATGAGCACAACACCAGCAAACCTAGACAAAGAGCGGTAGCTTTCTGACAAAACTGGTCTGCTCACACAATTGTACTCTGCGCCTCTCTAATAAGATCTAATCATGAGCTGAGCAGAGTACAAAGCGGTATCTCTTCCTCTGTCCCCAGCTTAAGTCAGACATGGGACTGGGTGTGAAGGGTTTTGACTTGAAAGCCGTTTTAGTACCTTTTAAGAATGTGTACATACTACTCACCTTAAAGAAAAATGGTAAAATTAAATGAAAATGAATATAATTATAAATGTTTGATGATATGAATTCAGTTACCGTAGACTGTGAATTTACTGTTGAGTTTAATAATAAACACCACTTCAAACTTCAAAACATTTTGTTTTCAATTTTATTGTATGTATATGGGGGCCTTGCCGGCATGTATGTATGCGCACCAGTCACGTATGGCACCAGGAGGTCAGAAGGTGCTGGCAACAGAACTCGGGTCCTCTACAAAAGCAACAAATGCTCTAAACCACTAAGCCACCTCTCTAGCTCCTCAAAAATGTTTTTAAAGCACAAGCAACCACCTGATTTAAAAAAAAAAATCCTTTTATCAAACAAGGATTCCTTCTGTGGGAGCGGTCTGACAGCACCTCTAAGCAATGCTACTTATTGTCTAAGGCAGTATCTGACCTGAGCAGGGAGGTGTGAGGGGTGGAGAGCCATTAGCTGGAGGTCTAGGAGGGAGCAATGTGGGTGGAGGGAAGAGGGGGGGTATAAACAAGGCTGGCGTGACAGGTAGGTTCTGTCTGTATCCCACATGTATTAAAACACACAGGACCAGCGTGGTCCCGTCTTTCAGTAAAGAGTACGAGAAGAACAGAAGCTGGGAACCCTGAACCCCACCACCGCCGTCTGCACACATAGCAGGGCCTGACAGGGATATTTCTACTTCATAGCTGATATTTCTACTTCAGTCTGAGGTCTCCCAACCCCAACCTTATGGTCACCCGGGCAACTCTACTGTGTTTCATCTCAAATATTTTCACTAGCAAACCCCAGAACTAAAGACAGGGCTTCAGCATTCCTAAGCAGGGCCAGCTGCCACATTCTTTGATCTTGACACACTAAATCCTAAGCCACCAACCTTATCTGTGGCCTTGACAATTTGTTCTCTGAATTTTGCTTTACTTCTGAAGAGACAGAAACTAATGACACAACAAATGTTACTTTCTCCAGGGCTCCTCCAAAAGTGACATCTTTGTTTACCTTATAAATGTTAGATTGGTATGTTGTTTTGTTTGACCCCAAAAGCCAAAGCTTTAAAGGAAGGGAGAAGGGACAGCAGATAAGCAGTATCACACCTGACCTTATGCTATGTGAAAGCATTGGAGAGATCTATCTACAACACGGAAAAAAAGAAACCACTCTCCAGGCTCGGCCTACCTGTCCCCACCACCGCCTGTCAGAGCCACAATGGTGGCAAATTAAATTGCAGTCTACCTGTCCCCACCACCGCCTGTCAGAGCCACAATGGTGGCAAATTAAATTGCAGTCTACCAGTTGTCAACACTGCCTCCCACCACCACCCCGTTCAGAGCCACGATGGTGGCAAACTCAATTATAGTCACTATGGCCTTTACTTACATTTGTAGAATCTGGCAGCAACATAGCCAGCAGGCGTGCCCAGCAACACCCACAATACGACAGCACACGTCATCAGGGCTCCTCGGTTGGCAGGGGACAAGAATCCCAGACAAGCAAAAACTAAGAGCAACCATCAAAAGCTATGTTATTACTCTGCTTCCTTTGTTGTGAAATGATAGAATACTTGTTTTTTATACAAGAAAACAAAGACAACCTGATGGAAAATACAGACAGCGCTATGCAGCCAACTAACACAGTGCATGGAATGATCCCACACCAAGCAGAAGCCAGTGTCACCAGGGAGTCCCTGTGGGTCCGTAAGATCCCATCTAGGTAGATGCTGATAAAACACAACAGAACTATACCCTCAAGGCCATGTCTGGGCTGAGCCCACAGATTTGTTTTATGAAGCCTTCTCCAGGCCTACCTTCCTGCCCCAAGCCAATGCTTTTACAAATCCTAGCCCACCTATCAAGTCCGTGATCTTTCTAGTTGTTATTACATTAAAATAACAATAGCTAGTACTACTTAGTCTTCAAAATAAGCCTGGCAACCTGAGTGTAAAGCCTAAAGGAGTGAATCGTGGCTTTCAAACTTACTCAGATGCCAGGCATTTAGAAATGACCCAGTCATTCCCACTATAAAAGTGTGCAGCCAGGCAGTGGCGTACACACCTTTAATCCCAGCACTCAGGAGGCAGAGGCAGGTGGATCTCAAAACAAGGCTAGCAAACAACAAACAAAAAACCTAAAACAATAAAAACAGCAGTAATTTTACTAGCAGAAAATTACTACTGCTCATGGTGCTCACGCTGCACCCTAGCACCAGGGAGCAGGGGCAGGGCTCTCCTGTGATTTGAGGAGGTTCCAGGCCAACTCAGGAACCAAGAAACTGTCTCAAAAAGTAAGGTTGGACAAGACCACACACTATTACATATCTGACCTGCAGCCAAGCCAGGCCATATGTTCCCTAGAACAAATTTAAATGGTTGTCTGTGCATTTTTTGTTTCTGTTTGTTTTTTGAGACAGGATCTCTGTGTAGCTCTGGCTGTATTGGAACTCACTCTGTAGACCAGGCTGTCAGGCTGGCCTGGCCTGACACCTATAGATCTGCCTGCCTGTGCGTCTCCTCCCGATGGGAATAAAGGCTTGAGTGCGCCACCGCATCCAGTGCATTCTTTCAGTAACAACTTGTGTTACTTTTCACCAGTAGCTGGACTCAAGTATATATATACAATGCAGAAAAGCATATTCATAATCAGCTTCTGTTACAGAAGAGGCACAGAGAGAAACAGAGTGATCCTGCGTCTGACCAGCCCTCTGAAGGAGATATTCTTCACTGAGAGGAGGCTCAAGGAGACCCTGTAGTTATGGACTCTGCCAAAAAGAGGTCTTACTTCCTAAATTTTCCCCAGAGAAAACACTGCAAGAACTTCCTTCCTCACCCCAGCTCCCCCTCTTTTCTACCGTGGATGCCACAGATCCTTGGACCCTTAGCAGGCTCCAGGCTATCACGTCTCCAGATGGAGGGAGGGAGACACCCCATCAGCCTTTGGGCGAATCTAACCTGTCCCAGAGGCGCTCAGAGCCAAAACCTACTTCCAAACAGTATTCACACCAAGTATCTTCTTCTTAATCTTCATTAAAACTTACACAGAGTTACGAAAGTCATAATTAAAATCTGTGTCCCGGATCCTAGAAAGACGGACAGCAGCATCCCCTTTCTTGGAGGACGGAATATGTCCCCGTGAACTAGTTTCCAGCCAAACTCTTCCTGGGCATCCTCCTACAGAAAGAAAGGATTCAGCAAGTCACACAGCAACATTTTTGTTTGTTTACCACTGAATATGCTGCTATACATTTTTCAAACTGACGTTAATTACTTCAGTTCTGACGTCAGAATGCGAGCATGGAATTTAAACAGCTCTCTAGGACTGTCTCTGAAGGAATTTACACACGTAAGTCCCCGGAAAAGTGCCCACTACACAAGGTTCTCAGCACTGCCAAGGAAAGGGGACTGAAAACGGAGATTCACACGCACAGAGGGAGTAAACCCAGATGTAAACCATGCTTGTATTGCAGGCCAAACTGCATGCATCTTACACATACATACCGAATCTACAGCTCTCCCTGGCTTTTACTAGACATGCTAATCAGAACTACAGAACCCTCAGTCTCCAGATGAAAACGCCACATTCCAACTGCTCAGCCTCAAAGCCTCAGTCACCTTCTGTCACACCTCAGCATCGCAACACACTTCCCGCCCTCGCCGTGGTCCATCTGGTTACATAAACAGGCCTGTTTCTGACCTTGTTTCCATTTAGCTGATCCTCCCACAGCAGTCAGAGGGACCCCTCTAACCACCCAAGTGGCTGGACACTTCTCAAACACCCCTGGATGTCCCCAGCGCCTGCCCAGTCCTTTGGAATGTGCCTCCACTGGTTACTCAGCATCCCTCTTGACCGTCCTCCAGGTCCACCTGAGCACCTCTCACATTCCCATTTAAACCGGTATCTTTCTAAACAGTAGACGATGCTACTGCTAACACATATTTTTTATTGTAGTAAATAAAAATCAACTAAAATTTAAAATGTCTTAGAGTTACATTAACAGTAATGGCCAAAGTGTGTCCTTTCTTGTACAAGATACTTAACATGCATTTTGGTACTAACACTTCCAGAACATTACAAGGAATGAAGTATTATTAAACATGCATGGTCTCTTAAGAGATGAAATAAGGTTTACCTGGGATTGGTTTAATACAAGCTGGAGGAGGGGGAGGGGGAGTTAGAATCTATAGAACAATCGTGCCTGAACATGAGTTGACAGGTGCTAGGCAATGGGTTTATAGAGCTCTTTGCTTTGTGAATGTCTGTTTAAAACGTGAGAGGCTGACAAGTACACGCACCTCTCTTCAGCTGAGACAGTGCTAAATAAAGAACCGCTTTGTTTGAAAACTAAGTGTGGGGCTCATGGCTAAGAGCACTGACCGCTCTTCCAGAGGACCTGGGTTCAATTCCCAGCACCCACATGGCTGCTCACAGCTGTTAATTCCAGGGGGACCTGCTATCCACAGTAAAACAACAATGTGTATAAAATAAACAAATAATAAAAAACTCTGAAATTACAAAAACAAACAAACAAACAAAAAACTAAGTGTGTAGTTGCACAGACCTCAAAATCCAGCACCAGTGAGACTGAGTAAGGATCATAAATTTAAGCCAGCCTGGGCTACATAACAAAACTGTGTCCACACACACAGACACAGACACAGACACAGACACACACCACACACACACCACACACAAAGCTCAGCAAAAGACAAAAACCTCCAAACAACAAAGAACAGGTAAATACTGCCCAGCGTGCAAGGGCTTCTTTTTCTGGGGAAAACCCTATGGGGCTAGGCTCTTACCACCTCACAGGAACAGTCTACTAAGAAATGGATTACATTCACGTACACACCCGCCTTGCAACTTTGCTTTTTTATTCTAACACCATTTGGAGCTTCTGTTTACATTCAGAGCTAGCTCATTGCTAATATTCAGCACTCTACTGTGTGGACATTCCATAATTTATAAAGTCAGCCGTCTATTAACTGCTTATAATTATACAATTTCTAGGCAAGCATAGCATACCTACTCTCTGAAAATAAAACTACCAATAAAAATCTGCTGTGCCCAAGTTAATTCCCAAGCTGCAGTGCTGGGCCCGGGCACCGACAGCTTGAAAGAAGGACTAGTACTGTCAAAGAGTCTCCCGCTCTGCATTTCCGCTGCGAACCAAGCCATGCATGTTCTCTCAGTCGCCCACTCGGGCAGAGCCTCGTGAGCAAACACTGACATGCACGCTCCTCATTGTGTGTGATCACCACATGGAGTTTCTAACTGAAGAAACAATTTTAATTTTATGAAAGTTGTGGTTCTCTCCCTCTGTGGGCCGGGAGGGCTGAACTCAGTGCGTCAGGCTTGCACAGGAAGCCGTCTACAGGGTTTGCTACAGACTTCTTATGTCCTTTGCCCAGACTTCTCTTTCCAGATGAATACCTGCTGCGTCCTCATATCCATCAGTCTGTCTGTCCCTGTTCATATCCTTTAAGCCCCCAGGTTAGACTTGTCACAGAAAGTGTCTCCTCGTCAACTCCTCGTTCATCTCTCTCTGAACTGTTTGCAGTTCCTTAGTCTGTTAAACAGTCTCCAAAAAATCTGCTTGTGACCAAGTATTTTTGTTCACTGACAAGCAAACAGTTCATTTCATTTATGTTTGGGAAATACTTTATGATTTTCTGTTTTTCTGTCTGGGAAATTTTCAGCTCTTATTTATTCATGTATTTCACATTCTGCAACTCAAAGTTCCCACATCTGAAATCTCTGTGGTGTCTAAAGAGTACATGAAGCGTTTCCACTTACCGTAGAGTCCATCTGGTTATATCTGGCGATATCTTTATGCAGCGTGCGTAACATAATCATGGCTACCATTCCGGATAAGAAGAGAACAATAACCAAGGAGTTCATTATGCTGTGGGAACAAAGCACATTAGGCTGGGGCTGCAGCTCCGTCACACAAACGCCAACAACGCTCACTCAGTGACACGAAAACAGCAGTGGTGGTGCACGCCTTTAGCCCCACACTCGGGAGGCAGAGGCAGGCGGATCTCTGAGTTCTCAGGTGGCCTGGTCTACAGAGCGAGTTCCAGGACACAGAAAGGAATCCTGCCTTGAAAAACTAAGAATACCACCAACACCTCCCCCAGCCCCAACCCAATCAAAATAAAAACAACTATTTTTTTTTTTTTCTTCCTTTGAGTGTCCCTGGTTGTACTGGAACTCAACTCTGTAGACCAGGCTGGACTCATGCTAGGACTAAAGGCATGCACCACCACGTCCGGCCTTTGGGTTTGGGAGACAGGTTTTCTCTGTGTAGCAGTCCTGGCTGTGCTTGAACTCTGCCTCCTCCCCGAGCCACAGGACTAAAGGCCTGTGCCACCACCTGGCTCAAAACTTCTTAAAAGCCAACTCATCCAGTGTATTGTGTTCTTCCAAGGACATGTTTTCATATATCCATCACCGCCCTTCTTAACTCCCTCCCTTAGCTTTGTCCATTTTGACCGCAACCCTGTGATCTTCCTGCCTCACTCAGCCATGGTGCTCGGTCAGATTTACAGATTTATCACTGTTTAGATGCACGTATGGTACTGCAGGCTGATTCCTGGGCACAATATGTAACCCTTTACCATCGACTACAGACCCACAGTCCTGCCGTTCTGCAGCCTAGAATCAGGCTGGTTTTGTGTATGGACAATATTACTGGGTTAACTACTGTTTCCACGTCACTGCAATACACACACCAAGGCAGCAAAGGCTGGCTTGGATCCTCAAGGAACTTACTGATGAGAAAATGTACTCAGTCAATTAGTGAATGTCAAGATTAGTCAGCAAAGCAGGAAAAGGAGAGACACACAGTGAACCAGCTCCAAGACAAAGTCCTGAGTCATGCTTTGGAGTGAACAGTGGCCCAACACTCTGACCTCAGTCAGTAATAGCCCCAGAGGCTCTACCCCATGACCGCTAACGCCTTCTCATTCCACTCCCATGAGCTAAGCATTTCTGGATTAAGAAGCAAACTTGGAAATAGATGACCTGCCTAGCCAAAGCAGGGGCTCAAAGCAAGGGCTCTCAACCTGTGAGTTACAATTCCTCCGGCAAACCTCTCCAAACATATTTACATTATGATTCATAACAGTAGCAAAATTACAGTCAAGAAGTAGCAACAAAAACAATTTTATGTTGGGAGGGCCCATAACACTAAGAAATGTATTAAATCATCATGACGTTAGGAAGGTTGGACCACTGGCGTAAATTAAGATCTCAACTCTAGTCTAGACCACTAAACGCAAGAACAGGGCTAGAGAGGGCGTGAAATGCTCACAGGGAGGGGGCGCCAAGCAAGCAGGACTCTTACCTAAACCACTGAATGTGGGTATGAGGCATGGACTCCAGAATATAGTCCCACCTAGACGCCCACCTGATGTTCTTCTCTTCCTGGAGGGGAAGAAGGAATCTCTGAGCATCTTCTGACAAGGTACATTAAGAATCTGAAAATTCTTTTCAATAGTGCACTCTCCTACCCTGTTAACACCTGCAGTTTTAACAGCAGAACCTGAGTTGCTAGTGAGAATGAGGTAGTTTTAGATTTATTCAAAACTAGTGCAAATAGATTGAAACTAAGCAATAAATAATAAACAAACAAACAAAAAACCCAAACAAACTCAAGAAGCCTGGCAAGAATTCCAGCAATACTTACATGTTTGTGTTTTTAAAAGTCCAGCTCTTAAGTTATAGATAGTATTAGTGGGCCAATTTTCAATGCCAAAATTTAGAGCTATATTTAATTTCTTGAGAAAACAACAGAACAGAGTGAGTTCTATGGGACAACTCACAAGACCATGGTTATAAGCCAGGTACACTGAACATCTGGTAAATGCCACTCACACTGGAGTTTCACCTAAAGACACATACTGTTTATTGTGCTGGCCTTGAAAATTAAATACTACGCATGGGGACATTAAACATCACAACTATCTTAGCTAGTCAAGGTAAAAATTTAAAAGCGGAGGTGGAATTCTTCCCCACACTTCTGACGACCACCTTCTCTGATACCCTCATGCTCATTATGAAAAGGACGGCACTTCCCACAAGCTCCTGACATTTCATATCGCCTTCTACACCTACCTCCCGAGCTTGTCTTACACGCATCTCTTAGTTGTAACACACACTAAGCACAATCCCCCAATCTCCTCTATCTCTTCATTTAAACTACAATTTAGTCTTAGAAATGATTTTGTTGTTTGGTGCATTGACAGGTATTCTAAAAAGCTGCTCATTAAAAACTTATCTACTTGACCATTAGTATTTTTAATTAGGTTAAGTGGTACATATTTAAAATCAATGTCTGAATTATACTCAAGGTTAAAAACAAACTTACCTCAAAACTAATAGAGTAAGTGTAGGCAATTTTGATCTCCCCAGAAGCCTTGTTGCTTATATCCATGGGGGGTCCAGAGCAGTCTGGTTTGTCTATATGGGTATGTTTGAAGCTGTAGGAAGAAACATTTTGGCAGAATAAAGTTAAAGTCCAGTTTAGAAAAACAAAACTGGATGCACAAAGAAAGGCATCTCAATCTCCACTTCCCCAATACAGAGAAATCATTATCACTGTTTCTCTGAGCAGCCTACAGCCCCAGGAACGCCACGCTTGAGGAGTTCTGGCTGTAAGCGATGTACCAGTGTCAGGATTAAGATAAGGAAAGAGCACTCGACCTCACAGTGCTTGCCTTTTAGACCTCTGCTTTACCCTCATTTGTCTATGGGAGGGGAGGTGTTGAGGGACACGGTCTCACTCTTTAGGCCAGGCTAGCTTGAGCTCACAATGCCCTGTACCCTCCTCAATCCTCCTGCCTCAGCCTCCCAGAGGGCTAGGATTACAGTGGGAGCCACCATTCCTGGTAGCAATGGTTTTGTTTTTTACCTACTTGCATATTTACCTTTTTGGTTCAAGTTTAGCGGCTACTAATCTTGCTCCCATGGACCCAGTTTCAACAACATGATAATATATTTTGATGTCAACATGATTGAAGATGTAGAAAGTATCTCTCTCGTGGAATTCTGACTGTGAAAGAGGACATACAGTTAAAGACAGAGCATTACCTACAGCAGAACCAACAGACTTCACCAACAACGACCGGACAGACACACTTCAGGTGAAATTTTCATCCTTCCCTATCACAAATTACAGTTTTAAGCTTGAAGCCCTTACAAGCCAGAGTTAAGTGGAGAAGGTAAATGATGCTTTCTAACGTTTAATTTTACAGAAAAACTAATATACACCTGCTTACAACAGGTAACCAATATTTTCTAGATTTTCACTTACGATAAAATGTTAAAAAAAGAAATATTATAAATATGCAAAATGGTCCACATTTAATTGCATCTCCTCTCTAAAAATCTGTAAAACGGTTTAAATAAATAATCTCAACTACTCAAGTATCCCTGGTCAACTTTCACAAGAGGCTTCATCAATATAATGAGATTTATGCTAACTTATCAGATCATATCAATTAAGAGAGTGAACAGGCTCAGTATGTGAAAACCTCATACACCCAATATTAGTAATAACAACATAGTACTGAATCAGTGACGACTGCATATTGATCTTAATAACAATTCCATACCAATGCCTCTGCTCTTAGTACTCTATTTTATCATAGAAGCAGGGCTTCAAAGACAAACAGCTCTTACACAAAGGACATTCTCAAGCTTTTGCAATAGGAATTCATGAACTTTATGGAGAAGCCTCTGACACTCCAGTACCTACGTAAGATTTATGCGTCAGATGTTTCTGAGTCCCTCCTACTACTAGCAGGCTTTTCTTACGTTTCCTTAATAACTACATTTGCCCTAAAAAGGCTTATGACTTTCTTAAAGTTGCATTCTTAGTGTGCATGTGTGGACATGTGTGGAGGCCAGAGGACAGCCTCGGGGAGTCAGGGACCTCCTTTCTCCATATGGGTCCTGGGGACTGAACTCAGGTCACCAAGTGCTTTTACCTAATGAGCCAACTCACCCGCCCTGCATCTAACTTTTTTTAAATTAAAGATTTTTGAAGGTTTATTTTTAGTGGGTGTATGTCTTTAATCCCAGCACTCAGGAAGCAGACGGGCAGACATCTGGCTGTTTTGGTGTTATATGTGTGTCTTAAGTGCAAGCGCTCTTGCAGGCCCTAAGAGGTCCCGGGAACTGGAGTGCTAGGATTCTGTGACACCATCCCTCCAGCCACAGAATCTAACTTTTAACTGAGTCACAACCAGGACTTAGCCCTTAACACAGAACTATCGTAAGAGACTGTAAACATTGAACTGAATCCGAATTATTTTAGTCCTAGAGTTAAATTTGCAACTTTAATCTGCCTTAAATTTAAGATCAAAGTAATGTACTTGAGATCATCCACTGCATTCATCCTATGCCTGTAATAGTTCTGTTTAAAGATCAAATTCTCCTTCCAAAAAGCAGTGCAAAGTTTACCAGACTTACACTAATAACACAGGCATCTTTTGCATGGCCTTTGTCTGTAATGTAACAGCCAATAGGAAATCCAGGGTTACAGAACCTCTGACCGTCTTCGACATCATAACACCACGTTACAGGCATATTATCCACAATCCTGTGCAGGTAAGTAAAAGTCGAGTTAGGAGAGATCCTAGAAAACACAACTTAATACTGCTTACATCGACGCCACTGCACAAATGTAAACGTTTCCAAATGCCTTGTTCTGTTTTGTCTTTTACTGAGACAGGGTTTCTCTGTGTAGCCCTAGCTGTCCTCGAACTCAGGGACCTGACTGCCTGACTCCCAAGTGCTGGGATTACAGGCACGCAACACCGCCGCCCAGATTCTAAGTGCCTCAGGACCCCAAACTGCACACTGTTTGATGAAACCTCTGTGCGCTGTGTGAGCAGAGTCTGCAGGCAAGGGTTACACACAGCAGCTGCTGCTGCTGTAGAACTGATGCCATCGCCCAGGCATCCGGGCACAGCTTTACCTTCAGCTGAGCGCTTGAAGCTGGACGCAGGTGCAGAGCAATGTATCTGGCTCCTGAGGAGCTCACTAGGCAGACATAAATGGTGTTTATTACAGCAGCTCAGTAGAAAGGCAAAGAGTACACGACAAGATGAAATTTAACTAAAGGGTGCAGAAAATAAGTGGAAATTACAGTATTTTCTGATAAAACTCCAAAGTTTATAGTGAGAAAACACCGAAAGATTAAGAAGTTCTGTGGCATCATGAGGCTGCATTCCAGTCCAGGCGAGTGGGCTCTCTGCTTAGAACACACTGCAGGGTGCAAAACAAAAAATCAGCCAAAATAAGCTAGTTGTATTACAGTCCCATAAGACTACACTCCAGGGCATGTTTTATTTTTTAATTAATGTGTACCCTAGGAAGTAAAATTATGATTCTCTATCACCCAAGATGTGTGTTAATGACCTAATAAAACATGTCTTGTCATATCTAAGTGCTACTTAACATCACTCTGTGTACCACATTTTAGAAGCCCCTATACTATTAAGCTATTTATTATTATTATACCCAAAAGACTACAACATGAAATATTAGAAACATAAAACAATGCCATTTAAATAATTCAGTTTTGTGGGAAACTAAGTCATCAGTCAGTTGCTTTAGACAGAATGCAGTATAGCCAGTGAGTGCGTACAGGCGATGCGGGACGTCTTTATGCTCATCAGCTGGAAAGAGACGCCACATAAAAGCTAGAGTGCTGGCTGCCATGAGGATGTTGGAGGCCATCGGGCTCTAAAAGCACACTCAGGTTTCACTGACTTGTAATGTACTCAATGCCTTCACGTTAATACTATTTCAGGTATTAGAGTGTACACTAAATACAAAGAGAACCCTTACAAATGAATGTAAGAAAACTTTAAGAATACCCCTTAAAATGGTTGCTTTCCTAAGCCAGGAAGCAGCATTTATTTTCTAACATAAAATAATTTAACCCTACTTCCAATTTGCCACAGTGCAAAAGAGCATAGAAGAAGAATCCCAGGGTGACAGTGGGGTGACAGGTCCCAACTGTCTGCCACAAAGGACCCTCCTCCATCCAGGGCCTCTGAGAGACTCTGCCACCAGTACACCTGCATCATAAACAGTAAGTCCCAACAACTCAGTGAGGGAGGCTGCTGCTGAGGCTGCAATAGCAGCATTGTGGTAAAAAGGAGTGAACTTGGCAATGAAGTCCCTGTGTGATTTAACACATGCAGATTTACATTAATGACATTTGCCATTTTGAAAACTGCACACCATTTTCTTTTGTTGAACCGGTAGGGTCTGAGATTAAATGTGCTAAAATTAGCTTCAAAACCTATTTCTATACCATAATCCACAGTATGGATTATGGTATAATCATACCACAGAGGCTCTATGTCCTTGAACCCTGAGTATTACGCCAAGTAGTTGAGTATGAATGTATTTTTAAAACATCATAAAGGCTGGGGTGTAGCTCAGTAATACAGAGTTTGCTCAGCATGAGTAAGTCCCTTGGCCTTCAATAATACATGCTCTCTCTCTCCTCTCCCTCCATCCCCGTCTTTATCTAAACACCTCAGAAGGCAGAGGGACAGAGTGTCGCACACCTGCAGGCGTTCAGGTACCAGTGTGGGATCCACAGCAGGCTCTAGAATGATGGCGCTGCTCTGGCTGTGCATAAAGTCAGCCCCAAAGATCTCAAATCCACTTTTAACAACCCAAGCGAAAATAGAAAAGGACTCCACTCAAATAAAAAAACTGCATCTCATTAACCTTTCTCTGTAACGAGGATGATGAGATGATGTATATGGTTACAATGTTCTGTAGGGGAAAAAATCATCACTCACAGCATGGAATTCACACAACTACATGAATGAGGTATAGATGTACAAGGGAGTCTGACCTGGTAAAAGAACACATAACAGAGTAAGGAGCACAACACTACGTCAGCGCTGCTATTTTCCACAGACCCACAAATGCAGAAATCTGAAAGCACGCAGAGCAGACAGTGCTGCCCAGGAGGGACCGACAGGACAATAGCAGGCAGTGTTAGACAGCTCTTATTTACTATTTATATTTTTCAACGCCACTTGCAGATTTTTTGCAAGCATATACTGCTAAATAATTTAGAAAATAAATATGGCCTCCCTAAAGCAGTTAGGTACAATGATTAAAATAAAATGAACTACATTCACAATAAGACTATGTAAGAACTCAGTACTTCTGAAGGCCTTTCAAATTCTGAGGTACACATTTTATTTCTGCTAATTCTACTTAAAGTCAAATAGGAACATACTCAAGTCAGTTTCAGTAAACCCGCCACTGAAAATCAGCGTTTCCAAAATCAGAGTGCCTGGGGCTCAAGGGCTAAAACCAAGAGTCACTAGTCTCCAAGTTCCTGCGCGCAATGCATCATTTGCTGGCATCTGCCTTTACAAGCTGCTAGTAAATTCTACTAGTGAATGACTTATGACTTTGTAAACTACTTTAAATAGCTTTTCTTCTCACTAACATACCCTGACATTAAAATAGTACCTGCAGCAACTGCAAAGATTAGGTAAAGGTTTCTTGGTGCATTTCCGCATGTCCTTTCTGAACAGAATGGTACCAGAGAGCTAAAATCATCACAGGCCTGAGCGGTCTGTGCTTCAGTCAACATGAGAGCCACTATTAGAACAGGTGTCGGGGAAGAGAGGGCTAAGTCAAACAAGTATCAAAACAGACTTTAAATATTCTCTTAAGTATAAAAAATAATTTGAAGCAAAGGAAGCCACCAGGGAAAACAGCTGCCAAGCCACACTGATCTGGCAGTATGTCTGCATAGTAGCTGGAACCAGGAGCCACGGGAACCACGGAGGTGGTGCACAGGGTCTGCTCGACCCTCCCCACCCCACCTGCCAGGGCCCTGCTTGTCCAAGCACATTTACTGTAGCAGGGCTCAAGGCCAGTGCTGACCAGAATGAAGCAGCCAAGGCAGGGACGCGCGATCCAGAACCGCCCTGCCCAGGAGCCCTTTGCTTTCTGCACTTGACACACAGGGGCCCCAGCCACAGTACCCCAAGTCTGAACTGGGGTCCGAAGCTCCTCAACTTTCTACGGTGAACAAACTTTCCAGCTTGAGACACCAACACCGCATTCCAGTAGCAAAGGAAAGAAAATGCTGGTGCCAGCAACAACTTAGTTTCTATGAAGGAAGAACAAACATACAGCAGGAATCTACACAGAACACAGGCGTGTGTAAGCAAAAGTACCTTGATCTGTAGTCTTTGAAGTATTTTATGCATACAACTTAAAAGCAAACTGAAACGCTTTTTGATTTGAACACAAAGTGGCAAGAAACTTGTTACTGTTGCACCATGGTTCTGAAAGAAGATGCTGCTTACGGATGTTAAATTTGGCTGTGCTAAATCTCCTTCTTTTGGCCATGTCTTCCCCACAGCATGAAGTTACTTCCGTGTTAACCACACATGACCACAGTGCAGCAGGCCCTGCTGAGTAAAGGCAGCACCGACACCCGGGATCTCAGCAGGACGGACACACAGAAACAGAACTCTCATGTCTCACCAGTGATGCTGATAGTTGAGTAGCATACTTTTCTTCAGGAAGTCCAACTTCTGTTTGTCTTCAGCCTTCTCTGTATGGTATGTTTTCGTGCAAACAAGCTTACAGGTTTCCATCTTATTAAATGTGAACTATATAAAAAGAATGCAGAAGTACATTAACAATAATTATCCAAAAAGATACAGGTTCTTCCTAAGGGAACAGGTAATTTCTTTTCTTTTTTTAAAGATTTACTTATTTATTATGCATACAATATTCTGCCTGCAGGCCATAAGAGGGCACCAGATCTCAGAATAGATGGTTGTGAGCCACCATGTGGTTCCTGGGAATTGAACTCAGGACCTCTGGAATAGCAGCCAGAGCTCTCAACCTCTGAGCCATCTCTCCAGCTGCAGGTAACATCTTAAGTCATCAATATTGGTGGTAAGCATCTGAAATCCACCACAGCTCACTCAACCACACTGAAACTTCAATCTGCTTCTCTACAGAGTTAAGTCTGCAACTTTTCTGGTCTCGTTTTCTTTCATGCTCTGACTTCAATTTAATCTTCTACATGTAAATGAGATATACAGGAAAAGGAGAGCACGCTCCCCGTAGGCATGGTCTAAATTTCTGAAGTTGACAGCTTCTAGTAAAAAGGACCCAAGCTTCCTATGCTAGTATCCAAGTGGACAGCATTAATCAGGGTCCTTAATGTTCAACACGAGACTCAGCAGTGACCACATCAAAAATTCAGAGCACACACGACCGTTTACTCAGGTTTGCACACTGCTCATTTTCAGGATTCTATTTATAAAAAAGATAAAATAAAAATTAGTAATTCCTTAAAACTCAAATTTAAAACTAAAGTTTCCTCCAAATTTGAGCCCAGAATTTACCACACAAACACACACACACACACACAGAACATTTTAATGACAGGCTCACAATGATTCACTGTGAGAGCCATTTAAGTGTTAATTTTAAAAATGCTTTCCTGGGCTGGAGGGTGGGGGTAGAGCACACTGGCAGAGCAACAGATGAGCAGTGAGCATGAGGCTCTGGTTCAAACTGCAGAACCAAAACCAAAATCAACTATCCACCTATATAAACAACTTTGTATTTCCAGAAGACTGTGACATAGCAACTACATATATAAACCATAATAATTTGTAGTGAAATAATTATGTTTCATTTCTAAATAGCCCACTTGACTTGCCTCCTTTGTTGGTCTGTTTTTGAAACAAGGTCTTACTCTATTGCAGTCTGGTCTCATGCTGAAGGTCCTTCCTCCCCGTGCTGGGACCTCTGTAGGCACCTTCCTCCCCGTGCTGGGACCTCTGTAGGCACACTACAGCACCTGGCTGCCGCCTGAGCGATGGTGAGTGTCTTAAGTGTAGGCCACTGCTGCCATCTGTCAGCCAACAGTTTAATTTCCACATCACCTCACCTACAACGGCACTTGTACCATTATTCTGAACCCTAAGGTTCATTTTGGTAAGAGAAAGGAAGTAACAGGAAGCTCTCATAGTGCAGAATCAGAGGCGCAGAGGCCACACGTAAGTAAAAAGACTTCATCTCCTCTGCCAGTCATACATCTCAAGCCTCAGTCTGGTGGGTGAACTGGAGTTAGTGAACCCAACTTCTGTGTTCAACCGTGAAAGAAACAAGGACCAAAGGAGACGTGTGTGCACGCGTGCACGTGTGGTGTGTGTGCACACATGATGTGTGTGCATGTGAGCACGTGTGGTGTGCATGCATGTACATGTGTGTGTGCATGTGAGCACGTGTGGTGTGCATGCATGTACATGTGTGTGTGCATGCCGCCTATGAGCCCCAGGCTGATGTCAGACACCCTCTTCTATCTGCTCTCCGCTGTAGTTTTGAAACGGCGTGTCACTGAACTGGAGCCCAGTGGCTCACAGCTCCAGTGGGGAACACAGGCACGTGCACTACTGTACCCAGCTTTTACATGGGTGCTGGGCTCTGAATTTAGGCCCAACCCTGATGTCATTTGATTAGACAGCAATAGTTAATATTACCTTAACGCTCTGCATGTTCTATGCATGTTCATACTCATGTTGTATTTATCAAGGCTCACGTGTTCCACCCAACAAAGGATGGGGTTGACCTGACACTTTACAGATAAGAAAAACAAAGGCATAAAAGACACAAACTAAGAAATGCCACTCAGCACAAATAATGCTCCTCTCTATTTTAAATATTCATCGTTGCTGCGGATCTAACAGCATCTTCATTTTTATGTGCATGCCTATGGACCACACATGCACACATGGCTCATGGAGGCCAGGTGAGGGCGCTGAGTTCTCTGGGACTGGAGTGGCAGACGGTTGTAAGATGCCAGGGTTCTCTGGAGGCACAGCCAGTGCCTCTAATTGCTGAGCTATCTTTCCAGCACCCAGTACTTAAGGTTTAATAAGAATTTAAACATGTTATTAGCTGTCAAGGAAACCAATCTTCCTTTATAACATACAAGCCCAATTCTGTCCTAGTTTTACTTAGAGTGTGTGTGTGTGTGTGTGTGTGTGTGTGTGTGTGTGTGTGTGTGTGTGTGTGTGTGGTGTATGTGCACGCAGAGGGGAGTGCTCATGTGCATGCATGTGGTGGCCAGGAGCTGTCTTGCTCAATCACTCTCTGTATTATAAAATATACAACTTTAATTCTTATTTTGTGCAAGTGCTCACAGTAGCCAGAAGAGGGCATGCGAAGCCTTAAGCTTCATGTCCCAAATTTACTCTTCTGCTCATCCATTTCTCCTTTTTGCCTTAGGAAATGAAAACCCCAGTCTATATCCTACTCCTTAGCTAATTCTCTTGTGGAATATGGAAAATAAAATACCCAGAGACAGATATGGGGTTCAGATGTCAAGCTGAAGATCAGAAAAGCAGAGCAGCGTGCCCGAGCTCTTACTCAGACTGAAAGGTGATCCTGGCTCCACCGAACCTCAGACTCTGCTGCCTCCTCAGCGTGGCTGGAGGATGAGTGCCGGCTCTGAGACCCTGCTCCTGTCTCATGTTCCTCCCTAATGAGGCTGGGATTCGAGGTGCAGGAATCAAAGGCGTGAGCTCTGTTAGTCTTCACTCTTGTGTAGGCCATGGTGGCTTTGAACTAACAGAGATCCATCTACCTCTTAATCCTGAACCCTGGGGTTAAAGGTGTGTGCCACCACTGTCTGATCGCTACAGCTTATGGCTGACTTTGCTTTCTGAATCCTCAGGCAAGCTTTAAGGAATCACAAATAAAGTATCATGACACTCTTGGCTCCAGTTTTTTAAAGTTTTTATTTTTATGTGTATGCTGTGCTGGCATGTAGTGTACCACACGCATGCTATGCTCACAGAGGCCAGCAGGGTGTCAGGTTCTCGAGTTACAGCTCTGCATGGCTGTGTGGGTGCTGGGAACTGCAGCAGGGTGTCTTAACCCCTGACCCATCGCTCCAAGACCTCTTGGCTCCACTTTCAAAACAAGAGACTGATCCTAAAGTCCAATTACTCCACACCCTCCTCCCTTCTAGCCATCCCTAAGGTCCAGCGTCCTCCCTGGATGGCTACAAAATCTCCCAACCTCCCAGCTTTCCTCCTTGACCTCCGAGTTCTCAACTTGCCCCCGTAATAGGCGACGACACAAGCTGATGCAAAACTCCCCAATTCTGCTCAGATGTAAATGGCCCAAAGCTTTTTTCTTCTTCTTTCTTCTTCCTTCTCCTTCTCCTCACTGTTGTTTTAGATGGTGCCAAGGACTGAACCCAGGGCCACCAGCATGCTAGTGGCTACAGAATAGACTCAACATGTGCTTGCCTGACCTTGGGTACAAGCAGGCATAGTGACCGCCCTGGGAGGGCCTATAGGCCATAGCAACCAGCCGGCCAATCAACACTAAACAGGCCAGGTTGTCCCAGCCAGGGAGCTCACCGATCCTGAGACTTGCATACCCCTAGACACCCCCTTAGCTGTCCTGTAAGTCCCCCGCTCAGAGCTTCTCGGGGTTCTTCTCCTGTCATCCGCCATCACGAATGAACAAAGGGCCGAGTTAAGGCAGTTGGTCATTAAACAACAGTAAGAGACTCTCTGCTTTTGCACCGGCATGGTCTCTTGGTATCCTGGGGGTTCGGACCTTGGGCACGACACCAGCATGTGCCCTGCCACCGGACTGACCCTCGTGTAACACGGCCTGTTACTCCTTTGCCTCACCCCCCTCGTCTCTATCACTCACTTGTTGAGGCTGCTCCGGCTTATCTGTGCACCTTCAACACTCCAGGTGACTTCACACCCAGGGACACCTCCCTGGCAATTCGTGAGGCTTACTCCCTTACTTACTTTCAAGGTCTTTTATTCAAATGTCACCTTCTCAGTGAGACTTTTTAAATTTACATTTTTTAATGTCACATCTGGGTAAGCCTATTTAAAATTGCAAATTCTCTGTCCACACTGTTTTATTTTCAGTCAGTGTTTCCAAGTGACCGCCACACTATACACTATAGTTGTCTCCAGTCCCTCCTTGCCATCAATTCAGAGGGTCCACAGAGACCAGGGATTTCTTTTGTCTTTTCTCCATCTGTAATAGTGCTCGAGGCACACAAAAAGAAGCTAACCAACAAATGCTTAACCTAGTAAGTGAATGGTGTGGATGGGCTTTTATGACCCTGCATTTGCTACATTTTCCCGGACCTAAACAGAACTCCCAGAAAAAGTGGCAGAGCAGACGGCAGGTAAGTCTCCTTCAGTTATCACCTCTGCTTTCACTGCAGACTCAACAGGGTAAAAGTATCTGGAAATGTGAAAAGAGATTGCTTGGCTGGGTTAGCTGGGTGGTGACAGCACTCAGGGGCACTACACAGTGAACCTCTGAGTTTGGGGCCAGCGTGGTCCACGACAGCCAGGGAGGGCCACACAGAGAAACTCTATTTCGAAAAAGGGGGGGTGAGGAAAGAAGAGGGCAGAGAGAGAGAGAGAGAGACAGAGACAGAGACAGAGGAGAGAGAGAGGGGAGAGGAGAGAGAGAGGGAGAGAGAGAGAGAGAGAGAGAGAGAGAGAGAGAGAGAGAGAGAGAGAGAGAGAGAGAGAGAGAGAGGGAGAGAGAGAGAGAGGGAGAGAGGGGGGAGAGGAGAGAGAGGGGAGAGAGGAGAGAGAGGGGGAGAGGGGAGAGGAGAGGGAAAGGAGAGAGAGAGAGAGAGAGAGAGAGAGAGAGAGAGAGAGAGAGAGAGAGAGAGAGAGAGAGAGAGAGAGAGAGAGAGAGAGAGAGAGAGAGAGAGAGAGAGAGAGAGAGAGAGAGAGGACAGAGAGAGACTCTCAATACACAAATGGCTGATTTGGAAAGAAAAGTCTCCTCTTTCATATGCCTGAATCTTCAAGAATCTCTTTAAACTTGGGACTAAAGAATTTCTGCTTTTTGGTTTGGGACAGGACCCTGCTACATAGCCTAGGATGACCTGGAACTGCCCTGCCCTTAGTACCCCTACAGGCACAAATGCCACATGGCTCTGCCCACACAGACCTTGATCCTAACAGGAAAAAAATTAGGTACATACCAATCTTCGTTTTGTATCCTTCTGCTATAGTCTTGCCTTCGCCCCCAGGACAAGGGATTGGATGAGAACAGTCCCAGGACAAGGGATTGGATGAGAACAGTCCCAGGACAAGGGATTGGAAGAGAACAGTCCCAGGACAAGGGATTGGATGAGAACAGTCCCAGGACAAGGGATTGGATGAGAACAGTCCCAGGACAAGGGATTGGATGAGAACAGTCCCAGGACAAGGGATTGGATGAGAACAGTCCCAGGACCCAAGAGCCTCTTGGATGTCAAGAGCGAGACCTGTTAGTGGACGGCCTGGCTCTTCCTGGCCTTCCCAGCTTACCGTTTGCCAAAGGCTGTGTGCCTGGTGCTGTGAGACCCCTGTACCCTTCATGTCACGGACGCTAACCGACTCTTCTTCCCCTCCTGTCCCCTCTCTTTGTCCCTCCCTCCCCTCCCCCCTCTCCCTGTGCTCCTTCTCCCTCTCTTTCCTTCCTCCCCCCTTCTAGTTTTGTTGAGACAGGGTTTCTCTGTGTAGCTCTGTAGACCAGGCTGTCCTCAAACACAGAGATGCCCCTGCCTCTGCTTCCCAAGTGCTGGGATTAAAGGTGTGCGCCACCACCTCCTGGATACTCTTTCCATTTTTGAGGCTGGTCTCAGGTAGTTCCAGGCTGGCCTCTGAGGACACTCAATCTTCCTGTCTCCAATCCTGAGTGCTGGATTATAGGCTGTAACCCATGCTGGTTTTGTGGTGCTAAGGATAGACCCCAGGCCATTGTACATGGTAAAGCACTGTACCAAATCAATTATATCCCATTCCTCAAAAATACTCTAAATGATTCAAACAAAAAGATAAGATAAGCAAACCAAGACCAAATTTTAAATTAAATTTTAAAAAATCTCCTCAAAATAATAGTGGAGAAGGCCTGGCAATGTCACATTTGGGGACAGAAAAGGTATGCTGCGAGACGGAAAGACGTCTCTATACTGCCTGTCACATAAGCTGTGTGTGCCGGCTCCGTAAGGAAGACCTACCAATGGCACACTGTGAAAAGAAGGGTCTCTCTAACCATAGCTTTGAGAAATTACTACTGGGGGCCAGAGGGATGGTTCAGGGGTTAAGGGCACAGGCTGCTCTTCCAGAGATCACTGTGGACTCCCAGCACCCACAGCAGCTCACAACCACCTCTAACTCCAGTTCCGAGGGATCCCTTTGGGAACCAGGTACAGAAGTGGTCCACACAGGTGGGCTAAACACCCACACATGTAAAACAAGCTTAAACTAAATACAAACCTTATATGGTGAAGGTTCAATTCTCTCCCCGAATAACACCTGGCCAAGATTTTCAGATGGGCGTTTTCCTTCTGATGCTTGGCAAAAATCAAACCTGAGGAAAGAACACAACATCGTGGGGATCGTGGGGATCGCGAGATCGTGGGGATCGAGGGATCGCGGGGATCGAGGGGTGGGAGTCACTCGACAGTCTCCAGAGGCCTTTTACTTTAGCAGCTCCTTGGGGGGAGAGACATCGCTTTCCACCAGAACCAGACATTTCCTCTACTGTATTCATCTAAGGGCTTAAAGAATTTACACACTGTCAATTACTCTTCAAGTTTAATTATGCAATCATTTATAATATAGCCTTATTCTTCAGGCATTTTTCCTCAAGATTGATCTTTTGATGTAACTTTTTTTGTTTTTGTTTTTTTTTTTGGTGCTATTTCAAGACAGTGTTCTCTGTGTAGCTCTGGTTGTCGTGGATCTCAGTCTCTCTGAGGACCAGGCTGGCCTTGAACACACAGAGATCCGCCAGCCTCTGCCTCCTAAGTGCTGGGATTAAAGGCATGGGCCACCACTGTCTGGTTTGTTGTAACTTGTCAATGCAAACCTTCCCACAGGATGACATTTACACGACTCCTACCTTACCCGGCTATGGTGGCTGCCCACTCACTCCCCCACTGTGAGAACTCAGGATGGTGAACAAGAATGCTCAGTCACCTTATGGTCTCTTCTACAATTTCCCGTATTACAAGTCAGCTTTAGTGACACTCGGCTTCAATGTGATAGCCCAATGTCAACTCTGCCCCAGAAAACCCTCGGGCTTTCTGTGTCGACGTGAATTATTCCAGGAATGGGTAAAATCCGCACAATGGTGACAGAATAATAAACTCCAGCAAAACACTGGGTTTGCTGCCCTCACACAGAGCTGAACCCTAAGTGGGTCCGAGACACTGAGCTTTGCTACCTGGGACCGGGGCGAAGATTCAAGTAGACATGCTCACTCCTTAGCAGACAGGTACTAGAAAGGGCACCCACGCCATGAAGTCCCCGAAGGTGACATCAGCCAGGTGTGTCTGTACTCCCTCCTTATGCATACTCAGAGATTCCTACAGGCCAGCATCCTTTCTATGCAGTAAAAATTGTTCTTCACAACTATTTGGGCCATGAAAAAATTTTTATGATTTATTTTTATTTTATGTGCACAGGTGTTTTGCCTGCATGTGTGCCCGTGTCAGGGTGTCAGACTCCCTGGAACTGGAGTTATAGGCAGGTGTGAGCTGCCATGTAGGTGCTGGGAACAGAACCCAAGTCCTGTGGAAGAGCAGCCAGTGCTGTAGCCACAGAGCCTCGTCTCTAGCCTCAGCAATGCAATGACTGCAGGGTTTTATGAAGGGCACTGCACTGCACAGCACAGCAAACACCACACCTCGGGAAGCCAGAAAACAGATCACCAGGCACAGTATGTGACGCACAAGCCTGACAACCTCACTAGTCAGCTAAGCCTACACAAAGGTGACAGAGAGCACTAACCCCACAAACACACCTCACACATGAGATAGTAACAAGCAACAACTCTAATAAAGACTGAGGTGACAGCAGAGACATGAAAGACGTGAGGACACTGTTGGGAAAGGTGCAAGCCAAGTATAAGCTTACTCCCGTTTAAAACAGAACTACAAGTGCGGCTACGTATGTTCAAATATTCCGACAGAAGCACGCCTCTGACAAAACAGTGGTTCTTCCTGGGGACAACGTGAAGCAGAATTGTCTTTAAATGCAGACGAGGCCAGACGAGGGGGCGCACGTGTTTAGTCCCAGCACTGAGGAGGGGATGCAGACGGATCTCTGTGAGTTCCAGGACAGCCTGGTCTACACAGAGAAACCCTGTCTTGAAAGAACAAACAAATAAACAAAAAGCAAAATAAAAAAGAGATGGCTCTGCTTTCTCAGGAAGGACCTGGATTCAAGTCCCAGCACCCCAACATGGTGACTCAACCATCTCCATCTCTAGTGCCAGAAGACCTGACGCCTTCTTCTGCCCCAAACCAGGCACGTGTGTGGTGTACAGACACTCAGGCAGGGATATAAAAGGAAAATCACTGATGCCTCTGGAACACTGCGAAGAGCATAGAAGGATTTTTTTCAAGCAGAGTTTCTGTCTCTGTGGGCGCTTGATGCCACCACAGGTGTGCAGGTACCCACAGGGCCACAAGAGGTGTGGGGTCCCCTGCGACTGCCGTCCCAGGCAGCTGAGAGCCACCCTGCGGGTGCTGGAAACCAAGCTTAGGTCCTCTGCAAGAGCAACATGTGCTCTGACGACCCAGTCAGACTGCAGCCCAGAACAGCATGTTATCTCCAAGTGTTTTGAGCTGGGTGTGGCGGTGTATCCTCACAACCCCAACACTCGAGAGGCTGAGAAGGGAGACCTGTCAAGAGTCTCAAGTCAGCCAGGGCTACAGGGTGAGAGACCACATCTCTTCCATCTCTACCCAAATCTTCAGGACCTGCCCATTTAGGGAATCAATACAAATTTATTTCTGTAGAGAAATTAAAAGTTCCACACAAAAATTCTGACGCATCACATAAAAGTTCATATAAAAACCAAGCTGGAAACTTACGCTGTATATTCATAAGGAAGAACAGATTCCACGGAATCAAGCCGGTTAACAAACAGCTCTATCTCAGCCTGAAATGAGGAAGCACAGGGTTAGAACATGGCTCCTGAAGACAGACACAGGTCATGCTTCATCTCAAGAAAATGCTACACGTTCAAACTATTAAGCCATTCTCTTATAAATATTCAATTAATGAACTGTTTGAACTTAAAACACACCTGTACAACTTTTATAGATGCAAGCATCTCCAATATTTCTAATGCTTTTTAAATTTTAAATTTTCTAAAATAAGTTTTTTTGTTTTTCTTCTTCTAAGACAGGGTTTCTCTGTGTAGCCCTGGCTGTCCTGGAACTCGCTCTGTAGACCAGGCTGGCCTTGAACTCACAGAGATCCGCCTGTCTCAGCCTCCTGAGTGCCAGGACTAAAGGCATGCACCACCACTGCCCGGTTGAATAAGGTATTTTGAAAAGCATTTATCTCATTGTTTTTAAAAGGTTGATTTTCAAATTTAGCACTTCATTCTACAGCACAAAAGCCTCCAGCTCTAGAGGACCGGATGCCCTCTTCTAGCCGCTAGATGGCTACCACACAATGCAAGCCAACTGCTATCATTAGGAATATCCTTTCTCAGTCTTGCCTTAGGAAGCTAGGCTGCCAAGGCTTAAATCCGAACTCTGGAAGCAGCTGGATGTCTACATTTTCTCATTTGAAGAATGAAAAGGACAATCCCATTTTCTAGGTGAAAGCTAAGGGCTGACTACTGTACAGCAATGTCCAACGGAACTTTAATGAAGCCACTGGAGGCTACTGGGCACCGAGGTTGTACTACCACTTAGAATGTGGTCAGTTATTGTAGCTGAACAAACTGAATTCTTAACATGTGTTTAATGCCAGCTAAATTTAGATGGTCACAGGAGGCCAATGGCTTCCTAAGTGGACAGAAAGGTAACAGAATATCAAGCTGCTTGGTGCCATTTATATAATCTCTTTGTATACTTAACATTTCTACTCCAGTCACTCTAGCCATTCTGTCCCAGAAAACACAACTCTCATTTTACTAGTGCAAACTTTCCCTATAAAGAGACAGAGAACAGTTCACGTCCTGTAGCAGCCACTGGCTCTATCTCTGTGAAATAAAAGCAGCCTGGACACCTGATAGCCGTGAACACACCTATGGTCCAGTAAGCTGAACGGGCTTTAAGAAAAAAATCATATGTTCATGCAGTTGTCAATCATAACTAAATAATACTCATCTTTCCTCTTGCCCACCTAAAAGGTAACAACATGCCTTCCAAGACCAGGCAGGGAGCTAGGTTAGACTCCTAGTTTACCTGTGAGCCTCACTTTTAGATACTGTTAAATGTTCTCCAAGTTCCCACACCACTATATCCAACTCTCCATTCCTATTTTCTCATCTCTGGAGTCATAACCCTTGAAAACTGAAAGGTTACAATATTTTCAATTACTTATCTTTATCATGCCAGCTGGTTTTCTTGGGACTCTGCTACACTCATAAAACACTTTTAACACTTAAGTTATCAAGCAGAACTATAGCAAAATTCAAGGTTCAAACACCAAAGTGTCCTAGAATTATAGAATGCCTCTCTGTCCTGACGTATAAATTCTTCAAAGATACTCAGCTCTCTCCTGTGTGCTATACCCAAAGCTACGAGTCCATTCTCAAGTATACATGGTTTCTTTTCAAATATTCTTCCTAAACTTGTCCAAGACCAAATTAATTTACGTTATTTAGTGCATAAAAACTTAACTGACTCAATTCTGCTCTCTCGTATAATTTGTTTCTGGATCCGGGTCCCATGTGGCCCAGACCGTACCTGACCTGTTTGTAGAGCCAAAGCTGGCCTCAAACTCCCGATCTTCCTGCTCCCTCCCAAATGCCAAGATCACGGAACACGTGCCAGGCCTCCCATGTAACTTAAAAACCTGACATCGTAGTCCGATTAGCATTACATTTACTACAGAACTAATACTATCAATTCTATTGGCATCTTTATTACAGAGCTAATATACCAGTAAGTTAAAAACATTTCTTATGTTCTCCTTGCTACATTTAACATTGTAATTAGCTTCAGGTGCCAATTCTGAGGTCTACGGCAAAAAGTACCCACCATCCTACAGCTACCCATTCCCTTAAGCTAGCCCACACCTGTCTTTAAATACCAATTTAAAATAGCCTTAGTTAGGGTCTCACCATGGAAGCCAAAGCTGACAGGGATCTCACAATCCCCCTGCCTCTCTACCTCCTGAGTACCGGGGTCACAGACAAGTGCCACACCCGGGCTCAGAGTAATGTCCTCTCTTCTTGAACCATTCCAGCCTTCTGTCTCCACAATTTAGTGTCATTTAATTCCGAGCTGCATCTTTACTTACTGCTCACTGAGCCTCACACCAGTTCCTGTCCCACTCTCAAAAATTATGTGCATCTTACAAGTCTTGGCTAAGCTTGCACCTGGCATTTAATCTAATATCAAACCTCCATTAAATCTGCCTTCTCTGTCAACTTTTCCTGATATAGCAAAGTGGCCCCAAATTGATGTTAACAATGTCTCCAGGTGGTTTGTGTTGGCTCTGTTTTGTGATACTAAAAAAAAAAAAAGTCTATAATTATCAAGAGCTTTCCATAAACTTCCAAAAATACTATTTCTCACAAATCTTCCACCTGAGAACAAAGCTCATTTTGACACTGCACATAAATTAGGACCACACATCAGTTTGGGGCAGCACAGTATTAGACTGTGTGAGGGAAAGACAGGGCTGGAGCCCGGTCCAGGAGCACAGGAGCTGGATGCAGTTCCTAGGACACACACGGGTGGCACACGCCCACCTGTAAAGCAAGCGCCAAGTCATGTGATGCTTCTTCTGGTCTCTGCAGGTACCCATGGCACACACCCACACATTAAACAACTACATCTTAAGATTTTAGGATCAGTCTCAATAAACATGTGATCCTGGGCAAGTAATAACCTTGAATATAAAGACTAGATGAGGCAATAACAGAAGATAGCCCACAGCTCCGTAGCTGGCATGCATATAAATTAAATGAATAAATTACTAGCATATGGATAATTCCCCGGGTTTCTGTGAGAGGCCCTCCAGCAGTGCAAGTGTGAATACTGTACATGCTGGGTCACTGCTTCTGCATACACAGTGATCTTATCTCAGCTACTCTGCTGGGTTTCTTAAACTTTTCTGCTTGTGACTGTAGACAGGAAAATCTTTACACAATACTAAGTGAGTAACGAGTAAATGAAATAAAAATACAAATCAAACATTGACAGAATAACAATTTGGTATAAAGCAATTAAGCCAATTACTGAAAAGGAAAACAAACTTGCACACTCACGAGTAGAGATGCCCTCGTTTTTTAACATAAAGAGAGTAAACCCTGAGGGCTGGAGAATGGCTTGGAGGTTAAAAGCACTGGGGGCTCTTGCAGAGGGCCCAGGTTCCATTCCTGACACCTGTCAGTTTACAGCCGCCTGTAACCTAATGCCCTCTTCTGGCCTCTGTAGGCACTGCAGGCACTCAGTGCCGACATGTTTGCCTACATCAGGGAGAGCTACTGAGTCTCTGGAGTTTACTATTAAAGCAGCAAGCACTACAATGAGTGACATTTAGGTAATGGGGTGGGATGAATATATATAAACGAATATATGTATATAAACATATATAAACAAATGAAAATGTCATGTATGATACACACAAGTATGAAAAGCCCCACTATGGTTGGGTGGGTGCACACCTTTAATCCCAGTGCTTGGGAGTCCTATGTAGTCAAGCCAGGCCAGCCAGGGCTAGAGTGGGACTCTGTCTCAAAACAGAGAAGAGAAGCCAACTTTTATAGTCCTTTATATACTTTTTTTTTTTTTAAAAGGTTTGTTTATTGATTATGTATACAGTGTTCTGTCTGCAGGCCAGAAGAGGGCACCGGATCTCACTGTAGATGGTTGTGAGCCATCATGTGGTTGCTGGGAATTGAACTCAGGTCCTCTGGAAGAGCAGCCAGTGCTCTTAACCTCTGAGCCACCTCTCTAGCCCTGCTCTATGTAGTTAATGTGCACTAATAAGAAGAACACAAACATATTAAAATCTTTTTTTTTTTTTAATTCCAGCAGGGTCTCATGTATCCCCGGCTGCCTCTGAACTCATTATTTATTTAGCAGAGGATAACCCTGAACAGGACTCTGATCCTGCCTCCACTTCCCAAGTGCTAAGATTACACGTGCATGGTGCCACCAACCTGGCTGTATTTGTTAAGACCATCATCATCTTATGCTGCAAGCATCTTTATTCCTACTCTAAAGTTAAATCCATCCCCTTAAACAGGGATGGCCAGAGAGGGCCTTCCAAGATTGCCTTCTTTACACCCCACTTCAAACTGTCCGCAGCTGTGCTATCATAGCACACACAGAACTGAGCAGCAAACATTTTAAGGAAGTGAGAGAATCCTAGAACACAGACAAAGCAACACTGAGTATAACCCCACACTAAGAAATCTGTATGGCAGATGTGAGCCAGGAGCCAGGATGCTTGAGTTCTGACTCTCCCCAAGATGCAAACTGAGCACTTGAGCACAAGGGCACACTGAAGGCCGCGCCACCTCCCTGACCTGCGCAATAATACCAGAAATGTCTGTCCTAATTCAGACCTGCTCCGTAGAACTCACTTTAGGAGCACAGTTGGGAATTGGGTCCCTCTTTTCTGGTATTATGTTTTCAAAACAGGCTTATCCAAGAAGGAAAATGGGACCAAATAGTTAACCTTCCCTATTAAAATTTGGCAGGAATGACTCCATTGTTGCATAAAAAACAACAAACAAACACCCTTCTCTCTGTGAGTTCCAGGCCAGCCTGGTCTACAGACCAAGCGAGTTCCAGGACAGGCTCCAAAGCTACAGAGAAACCCTGTCTTCAAACAAACAAACAAACAAACAGTATTAATCACTGAAAAAGAGAAAAGAAATTAGTATGGCAAACTTTTAGAATCTAATTTAGAGTGCAGGGTGCCCCTTCTAAACCCTGCTGCCGGTGCAGGGGTGCCCCTTCTAAACCCTGCTGCCGGTGCAGGGGTGCCCCTTCTAAACCCTGCTGCCGGTGCAGGGGTGCCCCTTCTAAACCCTGCTGCCGGTGCAGGGATGCCCTTAGGGGTGCCCTTTAACCTGCCCGGTGCAGGGGTGCCCCTTCTAAACCCTGCTGCCGGTGCAGGGGTGCCCCTTCTAAACCCTGCTCCGTGCAGGTGCCCTTCTAAACCCTGCTGCCGGTGCAGGGGTGCCCCTTCTAAACCCTGCTGCCGGTGCAGGGGTGCCCCTTCTAAACCCTGCTGCCGGTGCAGGGGTGCCCCTTCTAAACCCTGCTGCCGGTGCAGGGGTGCCCCTTCTAAACCCTGCTGCCGGTGCAGGGGTGCCCCTTCTAAACCCTGCTGCCGGTGCAGGGGTGCCCCTTCTAAACCCTGCTGCCGGTGCTTGTCTTTATCTCCGCATTCTGCCAGTGCAGGCTCGCTGCTTTACACGTCGGAATGAAGAGCTGTGGGTTTCCTGTGTCCTTCATCTTGGCTTCTGCTCACTCCCATTGCCATCACATCACACCACCTGACACCGACAATGAGGAAAGGACCAAAGCTCACCGCCCGTAAAAGGTCTAAAATACAACAGCGCAGAAATAAAAAGGGAGGTTACAGAAGATCCCACTGCCTGATGTCAGAGACGTCTACAGCGAGACTGGATTGAGTAAGTCTTAATGCAGATATGACTTAAAAAAAGTCTTACTAGGAAGTTGTTAAATGGGAACTCAAGTTACAATAAAAGGTGGGTGTGTTCCATTGCTCAAAGAAGCTGATCCATTTACTCAGGATTTCCTGATGGCTCTGAAAACTAAAGTTCCAATTTTACAGTGCATCAAAGACTAGAATATAAATCTGACCATTGAGCTGTCGTGGTGACATTCACTTGTAATCCTAGCACCCAGGGGCTGAGACAGGAGGATCAGACGTTTAAGGCTAGCTTCATACAGTGGGATTATAAAAGCAACCTGGACTACACAAGACCCTCTCTAAAAACATCCCCCAAAGGGAAATAATAATAAAAAAAAATAAAAAATAAACTATTTCAAAATTCTTTACATAGACACTCAACTTTTGGGGACTGACACATCAATTCTGGAAGTCTTGGTTCCCAGGAGGTAGGGCAGCAAAGCAGGAAAATGCACAGGGCATCCTGGAGCAGTGAGAAGACAGAGCCATGCAGCCAGGCAGCCACGGCTTCTCTGCTTCTTGACTGAACTCTTAGTGCCTCTGTGAGTTTGACACAACCACTAAGTTGTGCTGAGCTTCCTCTTTTCCCCACTTAGAAACCGCAGAATGGTTATGGAGAGTAACTAAGCTACTCTGTATCCAGTACACACAACAACTACACTGCAGTCACTACCACTGTTAGCAGAGGACATTTAGTAGGCCTGGAAGATAACAAAGGGGAAAAAATTCACTCAAAGCCCTTTATGGACAGTTAATTTTCTTCTTTCTGTTTAAACTTGTTTGTTTTAAGATAAGGTCTCACCAGCTGACCCAAGCTAGAAGGAACTCAGGAACTGACAGCTGGGGACCCTTCATGGGACTGAACTAGGCCCTCTGAATGTGGGGACAGTTGTGTGGCTTGCCTGTTGGGGGCCCCTGGCAGCGGGACCAGGGCCTGTCCTGGGTACATGAACTGGGTTTTTGGTACCCATTCCCTATGGTGGGACACCTTGCTTAGTCTTGATATGCAAGCAGGGAGGGGGCTTGATCCTAACTCAAACTTGGTATGGCAGACTTTGCTGACTTCACAAAGAAGGCCTTGCCCCCTCTGAAGAGTCAATAGGGTGTGGGAAGGGAGGTGGGGGAGGGAGAAGGAGAAGGGAAGGGGGGGTAACTGGGGTTGGTATGTAAAATGAAAAATAAATTTAAATAGGATATGGTCTCACTATGCAGCCCTGGATAGTTTGCAACATGCTATAACATGCTGTAACATGCTATAACATGCTGTAACATGCTATAACATGCTATGTGGGTACAGGATGCTGGTCTGAAACTCAGCTCTGCCTCCCAAATGCTGGGATTAAAACAGTGCCCCACCATGCGCAGCAGCCAGAAAGCTCACTGAGAGGCCAAGATGGCAGAAGTCTGCAAGGAAGATGGGAGCCTGGTGTGAGGCTGACACACTGGCCAGTGAGTTCCCAAAGGACCTGGCACACTTGTAGGTTTACTCTGCTGTGATGTGGCATACATGCCTGTGACAGTTTCCTGTATTTCGTGTGTGTACACACCTCTGGAAGGAAGAAATGGCAGGTTGTTCACTTACTGTGGTAACAGCAGTCCTGAAGCATCACCCACACACTCCTAGGTTTCCAGAGGTGAGAACCATGCTTTTATCCCAGAGAAAGCTGAGGTACCAAACACCTCATATGAGGTGCCGTTAGTAAATGCTGAGCACTTGCAGCAACAGGGACACACGGAAGCTGATTTTCCCTCGGCTCTCCTGTCTTCTCACTATTTCAAATGCTAGAGACCCTGCTCTGTTCAGGGCAGCCAGCACACACGCTTCTTAAATCTCACTCATTCCACGCTGGAACGCAACTGCTCCTAAAATAACACTCACAATTTATAAAGAGCTTCTAAAAATAGCTACTGAGAAGGGAAGATTGAAGTACATAGGACTGAGTAAGCTTTCATTTTATCAGGATTGCTGAACTAATGCCTCTGGGCTTTGCTGATTTTAGCCACTAGAGGGCAGAACTGGCAGCTTTTCTTCACAGTATAGGAAGAATTTCAAGTTTTCTTTTTTAAATTTCTGTGTATATGGGCATGCCCGTTCATGTTTGCACACATGAAGGTCAAAGGGCACATTTGGGGGTTAGGTTCTCTCTACCTTGTAGGTCCCAGAGACTGAACTCAGATTGTCAGGCTCACAGGCTCTTTATGTAGACCAGGCTGGCCTCCAACTCTGCCTCCCAAGTGCTGGGATTAAAGGCGTTTGCCACCACCAAGTCCAGGAACAAAAACCGTACTCTCTCCCCTAAGAATGTGGTCTCTGTATTAACCAGTAAAAAGCACCTAAGGGTTGAGAGCTCGTTTCACTTGGTTCTTCAGTCTGAACTGACCGTAAGGAGCCAAGTGGTGACAGTTAAAACTGAAGATGAGCTGTCTCTAGTCTTCTACTGTTACCCACTCCAAGGCAACCGGCTTCGCTTGAGACCCGGTCCAAAGCTAAGCAGCACACAGCAACTGAGAAGGTCAGAGCTTTCACAGTAACGGCAGCTGCACATTTTACCTGGGCAGACCCCTCACCCTGCCTTTGGCTATGGGAAGAAAACCAGACACCTCAAACACACTGCAAGTCATGCACAAAACATGTTTCCAGGCATGCAGCACAGTCCTAGCTTATCCAAGTCCCTGCGTTCAAGCCTTAACACTACAACAATTAAAAAAGGTTTCTCTGTTATTATCATACAGCTCTTAAATGTATAACTAAGCTGGACTGGTAGCAGCACACTCCTGTAATCCCAACAGTAGAGAGGATAAAGCTGAAATATTTTGTACTTGAGGTCAGGAGAGCAAAACCCCATTATCAACCCAAACCAAAGCAACTAGGAAACAGTATACTGGGATGCTGTTCTCACAGGACCTGAGTTTGGTTCCCAGGACCCAAGTCAGTGGCTCACAACCATCTACAACTGCAGCTCTAGCGGGAGCTGAGCCCTGGCCTCCTCAGGCACACAGACACACAACTAAAAATGGGGGCTGGAGAGATGGCTCAAGACCAGTGGCTGCTCTTCTTGAGAACCCAGGCTCTCTCCAGCATCCACAAGGTGCTAACAAGGCTGTAATTTCATTTCCAAGATACGCGACATAGACTCCCTGGGCACAAGGCATACACATAATGCAGACATACATGAAGGGAAAACACTCACACATGGAAAATGACATTTACATCTAAGAATGTGTAACTAGGAGCTGGAGAGATGGCTCAGTCAGTAACAGCCAGCACTGTTCTTCTAGCGGACCTGAGAAGTGCATTCCAACAAAACTAATTACAACAGAGAAAAACTGAAACCAATCTAAATGTCTGACAAGCACACGTGCACAAATGGTTAGGCAAGCACTTATTGTGGTCAGTGCTCCTATCTAACAGAAACAAGAATGCACACTCACGACTAAACAGATGTTTAAATGCATGCAAGTGTAATGCTATTATGCTTAAAAAAAAAAAGAGTAAACCAGGAAAACTTGGGTATTTATGAAGGCTAAGATCATAAATCAGAAATTAGAGAAACATAAACAGGATTTTCCATTTAGGAAATTAAACATATAACTTTGTCCTGTAACACACTATACAGACCAGGCTGGCTTCCAACTCAGCAGACAAGTTTGTCTCTGTCTCCCAAGTGTTGGAATTAAAAGTGTGCCCAGCCACGAAGGGCTTATACAATTTTAAGGTGACAAAAGTAGCAAAATCCCCAGTCTCTCAAAATCCATCCAGAGTTAATGAAGAGCCAGGACTGAAGACTCCAGTGCACACGCTACATGGAGTTGTGTGCGCTCTGCTGTGCACCTGTCCAGTACAAAGATGGGGCTTCCTCTAACAAGTCCCAAACCCCTTTCAAGGGGACCCCTAAGAAGCCAGCATGACTGTCCCTGAGCTATAGAGGGGAGGGACCAGAAATAATAGAGGCCAATAGAGTACCAAAGGCCTCTCTGCTCACTTCTGTGCCCGTAAGAAACTTGGTTGCTGCGCTCGCTCTGAGCTGACACGATAGACCCTTAGATAATGGTACCGTGAAGGAAAGCCTTTTAGAAGATGGCCAGGTCCCGGGGCAGAGCTCCCATGAATGGCTCAGTGTCCTCAAAAAATGGTCTAAGGAAGCTCTTTCTTCCTTTCCAACACATGATGCCATAGCTGCATGCAGATGGGAAGAAAATGAACCCTCATCGGACCCAGACTCTGTGGGCACCTAAATCTTACATTTCTGTCAGGAAGAGAGGGAAGGGAGAAGCCGCTAACTCCCTGACTGTTCACTATGCAGGGCACCCCTCCACTGAGAGAAGAGGAAGGAAGTTCTCCATACAGCAAGCTGAAGCAACCCAGATACATGCCCCTGTTCCTACCCGCCAACACAGAGCAGCTGAGAACAAAGATGAAAATCCCAGCATCCAAAAATATGATGTCTTGCCTAGTTTATCCCCACATCTGCCAAAAATCCTCAAAGGACCCGAAAAAATTAAAAAAGATATTTGAAGACCTTGTGAGGAAAACAACATCAACAAAAATAACACCTACCTGTAGAGCCTCTATAAACTCACTGATACTCATCTCTAGTCTACCTTCCCCAACATGGCTTCTCTGCAGCTCCCTCTGAAGACTCCAAGGTTCTCATCTGTTGTTTAGGTATGCGGACACATACTGTTCACAGCACCACACTTCATTAATCCGTTCATAGGCTCTGCTCTCCAGTGGCTGCTAAGGGGCCGAGAAGGTATTTTTCTCTCTGAGGAATTATGAATGCAACACGCACTAGCTGTTTTCTTTCTAAAACTAATGTGACGGTGTCGGCATGACACAGGATAGCCGACAAATTTAAATCTGAAGAAAGTGCAGAAATGCAGTGAAAACTTCAATAGCCTTCCTAGTGCTAAAAGACAGCCTAGTCTAGTTCACAACTGCGGTAAAGCTAACAGCCATAAAATAAACACCAGCTTAAAGAATTAGTAAATAAGCCTATTTATAGACTGTAAACGGTATTAGAACTACTATTTGAACTGTTAAAATAACGGTTTCAAGGAGATCCTCGATCCTCTAGATGGTTGACTTTTAGTAAGTATCTTAACGAAATAATGGTGTTTGTTAAGTACGTATTCTACACGTAAAAGCCACTGCCAGATGGTAGACTGAAAAACTTGCAGGAGAAATGGTCTACGAAGCCAACATTTTCGAAACAGGTTCCTTCTTCTGCCGTATGCTTTTTTTTTTTTTTAATAAGTATTTAAAAACTATCCCGGAGAAACTCACTTGTTCAATATACTCACACAGACTTTTAAAGTAACATTCAAAGGCCAGGGATGGTCTCGATAACTACTCTTTGCTAAGGCAGTTCTTTTTTATGAGAGCTAAGGTAGGGGTGTGTGTGTGTGTCTGTGTGTGTGTGTCTGTGTGTGTGTTGCAACCCACAGGTTCAGCAGCCAACCGCTCATCTCGGAAGTCAGATGTCAAAAGTCCTGGAGAGGGTAAGACCGCCGTAACCAGGACTTCCAGGAAAGCACAACCCAATGGGGGAGCAATGAAGCTTAAAAAGTTACTGGAAGTCGCGGCTGGGCTGGGTACGCCCCGGGTGCGCAGCAGGGTCGCCCGGGGAGCTGCGTGCCGGGCCCAGCGCAGGGGCGACCCGCTCGCGGCCGGGGGCCCCGGGAAGAGCGCTCAGCGAGCCTGCCGGGGCTGGGGAAGGCGGGCGACCCCACCCCGCCCGGCTGCGCCCCGCCACCCCGCCACCCCGCCACCCCCGCGGACCTTGCACTCGTCGCTCTTCTTGTCTTCCGTGCAGAAGTTGACCGGCGCCAGGCCGGGCAGGTAGAAGGCGCTGCCGGGCCGCGGGCCTGGCGCCGTCCCCAGCAGCAGCAGCAGCAGCAGCGGCGGCAGCAGCCGCGGGCCTCGCGCGGGCGGCCTGGCGCTCATGCCGGCGGCGGCGGCGGCGGCAGCGGCGACGGGAGTGCGGCTGAGCCGAGACGGGGACGCCGAGGCGGGCGGGGCGGGGCGGGGGCGCTCGGAGATCGCCTGAGGGGCCCGAGCGCCGACGAGGCCGGCCCGCAACGGCTACTTCCGGTAGCGCTGGGAGACACCGCGGGCCCCGCGGCGGAAACCGGAGCGGGCCCCCGACGGAGCATGCGCGGCACCGCGTGCGCATGCCCGGTGCGGGCGCAGCGGGCTGCTTCCGGCAGGGGCGGGGATGTGGTGGGGGCAGAGAGGAGAGGAGGTCCGCGTTCCGTGTCTTCCGCGCTCCGGCCGGGCCGCTTCCGCCTGCGTGCTTCCGGCTCTGGTTCCGGATTGCAGCTAGCAGCTCCGTTTCCCTGCGCTCGCTCGCTAGCTAGCTCCCTCCCTCTTACGCGCTCAGCAGCTCAGGACTGCGAACCGAGTACTTAGCGGTGGAGGAGGTGGGCGAGGCAAAGTCTGAATGCCTTTCAGGGGGTATAATAATAATTATTTCACACCCGCCGCCGCCCGGCGGAGCTTGAGACGTGAACCGGGTCCCTCCCAGAGAGCATAATTTAAAAATGTGAAACAAGCATCGACGGCCTTGCACGGCCGGAAACCACAGATTTGAGACAGGGCAAGTTCAGAAGGCAGGCAAATCCGAAAACAGTATGCAGTGCCCCGGGCTGTGAGAATCCTGCGGGAGGGGGTCCGCCTGTCCCCCCGGGGTGGGGTGGGGTACCGGGGAGGTGGGGGTTATAAAAAACCGGTCTTCAGTGCACGCAGCGCCCTGTAGCACCAGTCCCCACTGCAGCAGGGACAGCCTGCCTGCAGCACGGGAAGTTTGCACCGGCGGAGCTCTCTAGCTCTGGAACGCTTCGATCCTAGCTATGAGATGCGACCCTCATCCAGGCCGCCCCTCTTCCTACACAGTGGTAGCGACGGCGAAGTTTAGACCCATGCACGGGACGGGACACACACAGTCCTTCTCCCAGGAGATGTTGACCATTTGTATCCCGAGAGGAGCGGTGGGGCGTGTGCATGCGCGCCCCCTCTCTAATACGTCCGCTTCCCGAACTTTGGGCCGGGCAGGTCATGATGACACGTCCCTTTGTGGAAAGAGGCTGCAGCTGTGGTCTCCGAATAGAAGGGTGGGCTAACACCCCTGCCACTGTTTTTTGTTTGTTTTTGTACTACAAACTTGACCCTCACCGTCGCAGCCTCCGCCCCAACCTTGTCATTACTAATTTTTTAACGTCAGGTAACAGCACCTATGCCTGGAAACCTCATTGCCTAAAGCCCGCTTGCTGTCCCGGTCCGCTGGAATTATAGGCTGGGTGCTTTAGGTGGTCTCCGGGCTCAGAACTAACCCCCGGGCCACTGTGCTGGTGGGCTCAGCTTCTACCCGTGTAAGAGGGGTGGCGTGCAATGTGGATGCCCCTCAATCCCACAAGTGCCCCAGGGTAGCTTCCACTTTTGGAACTGTATTTATTTGTTCCCTGTCTCCCTTCCCAGGGTTGCAGGGGCCCGGTCTCTGCACCTCCCACCTCTATACCGGGCCCTGGAGAACCCGGGACGGACAAACTACAAAGTGCTCGGTTCTAGATCCGAATTTAGACTCGCAGACTTTCGGCGCTAAAGCCTGAGGTTTTCCAGACGCAGCTAACCCGCCCTTTCACAGAGCAAGACAAGCCTCAAGGACGGCGAAAGGCTTCCACTGTGGCCTGGGCCACTCGGGAGTGCTGAACCCACGGCGACCTGTAGGTCTTCCCTGCAGTCCCCGCCACTGTCGTACTCTGCGCAAAGTAAATGGGGACAAAGAGCAAAACCCGGACAAACGGGCTCTTTGGGAACGAAAAGCCGGATCGGGGTTGCAGACAGCTGACTCGCCCAGAGCGCGGACAAGGCGCACGCACGCCCCCTACGCCAACGCCTGTTTTGACACGTCACCGCGCTTGGCCGCCTTTTGGTTGGAAGAGCTCGACTTCCGGATCCGGTCTCTTCCATGTAGCTTCACCTGCGGTTCCCTAGGTTACTGGATGGCGGGGCGGGGTTGGGGAGATCCTGGTTGGTGAGCGATGTTAGGCAGGAACGCAGGAATGGAGAGTTCCCCAACAAACTGGGGACGGGGGACATTTCCTCCGAATTCTCTCCACAGGTGGATGCTCTGGTTGGAGCAAAACCTGAGGAATGTGATTTTTCTCCTATGCTGCAGACCGCATTTGTCAATTCGGAGAAGCTAAGGGAAGGGGCACAGAATGATGAAAAGTCCGTGAGGGACGAAGTAGTCAATATATATGTCCCTGAGCTTTACCCTCAAAGTGATCAAAATGATAACTTTTGCTATGTATCGTTTACCACAGTTAAATAAAAATCCAGAATTCTTTATTTCCCCCCACTTTCCTCTGTTGAGATAATTTAGAAGTTGGTTTTTCTGAGTTTCTCACATTGTATGAATATAACGGCCATATGTAGCAAATAAGTATACAGACAGTCCTGTTAAATATTTTAATTTCAGATGGTCAAAGAATAATTACCCGGGGCACACATGTATATTATCTATGTATATTATCAGATAATATACATGTCACTCATGTGTCAAGTGTAAATTGATAAGAAAGTGACTTACATTTGCAAAAAGTGTTTATTACATATTATTAGCTATATGTCTGCAAGTGAAAGCATCTTCAAGATTTTTCTAGCAGGGGGAAAAAGAAGCCAAAAATGAATTGTCTTTCATTTCCTGGCAGAGTATGTTATCAATGACAAGTCAGAGTATCACACCCAAGATATGCCATTTGGGCATAAAGACAATTTTGGGTTAAAGGCGACAGAGAATTAGTGCTCACAGGATCATCTTCCTCTTTTGTCTAAGCAGCATAGGCATCTCCCTTCATTGAAGTAGGAGTGAAGCCGGGTGAGCTAGGCCTGCAACCCTGTCTACATGGGAGGCTGAGATAAGGATCACAAGTTCAAGGCCTGCCCAAGCTGTAGATCCTTGAGTTCCAGGTCAGCTTGGGCAACTTAATGAGACTGGGTCTTCAGAAGTTAAAAAAGTGGGGATTAATGATATACTGCTTGCCTAGCATGTGCTAGGTTCTAGTTTCAACCTCTAAAACACACACACACACACACACACACACACACACACACACACACACACACACACACGCACGCACACACATAGCCACACCAGTAGCAAGCAGGAGATGAATGGTCTCGCCAAGAGAACTAGAACCTCTGCTAACCGGAAAGACTTGACACAAAGTCTTGAGATAAACCTTAGCAATCAAATGTACCATACATTTCCTCATTGCTGCTGTCCCAACGTACAGCCTGCAGACCAAAACCCTTCTAAACTAGTCACAGTGTGCTGGGCTTGTTAAAACACTGGATATTCTTGTGAGTTTTCATTTTCCTGTGAAACTCCCCTACACATAAAAACGTGAACAAATATGTCTTCTGTCACATGGGTAGGTTTTAGTTGTTAGCTAAAGAAAGTCCATCCTCTATAGTAAAACTTGGAAGTAAAACTGGCCTTGAACAAATAAACCATAAACACCAATCAGAGAGGTCAGTGTCAAGTCATGAAATCTTGAATGGGCAAGGTCAAGGTGGTGCACGCCCACACATCTAGCTAGACCTTATCTCAAAACAAAGAAAAGAGATAAAGAATGGACCTAGCGTTAGTCTCGTTTCACACGCACATGACGAAACACCTGAGAAAAACAGCTTCACGCGGGAAGGACTTATTTTGGTTTATGCTTTCAGAGATTTCAATCCATGGTCAGCTGGCTCCATCGGTTTTAGCATGGCAGAGGGCCGCAAGGAGGGAGGGAGGGGAGAAAACAGAGGGAAGAGGGGAGTGGGAAAAGGAGACAGAGACAAGGAGGAAAGGATAAAACTCCCTGCAATAGACTCACTGTGACCTACTTCCTCCAAATGGCTCCACTTCCTGCCAACAAAGCCATCACATTATTTACTCACCACCCTACTTCAGTGAGGGCTCTCATTGTCCAACTGCCTGCCTCTCAATGACTCCACCCACTGAGTCTTCAACACAGGAGCCTTCAAGAAGACGCTTCAACTCCAAGGCGTACCAGTCTCCAGACAGCCCCCACAGGCTCATGACCGGGTGCCCAGTTAGTGGAACTCTAGTTCCAGGCAGCCTGATGTTCTTTGGCATTTGCAGGCCCTATGTGCATGTGCTGACATAAACTAACAAGGCACACACACCCACATTAATTTAAACAAAGAAAAATCAATGGCAATAGTCAACTCATTGCACACTGTCATCTGATGAGCGTTCCCCAGCTTCTGGAGGGCCATTTCCATACTCTTTGAATTCTTTATGATTGTACAATCTGAAAGAATAATACTTCTAGCTTTCAGGATCTGTTCTTGAGAAATGCTTTGAATGCGAAAGAAATCCAAGTATCACCTACATTCGCTTAAATGCCCAACAGAGGAATTTGCTGGACAAACATGGCACCACAGCTGGCATTACAGGTACGCTGAGGAAAGCTAGTAACATGAGATGTGTTTAAAATAACATTGGGAAAGGAAAACCTACGTCATGGAAGGGTGTGCGCATTCTGCCAGCTTTTGTTCAGCTGCTTTTAGGGCTGCGAGTGTGGTACAGCAAAAGCACCAGCCTAATGTGTTCAAGGTTCTGGTCTCCATTGCCGGCTAACACACAAAGAGAAAAGCAATGGGAGAGAATAAAGGCACAACCTGGAGGAAAACATCTGTAAAATTTTGAAACAAGAGGACTTGTGGCTATGTAAAGGACTTGAAAACTCAATAGGAACCCAGCATGTAGGCAGCTGAGGCAGGAGGATTGCAAGTGTCAGGCCAGCATCAGGTCATAATGGTTCATTAGTGAGACCTGTCTTTTTAAAAAAGCGAAAGATTTGAAGAGATAACTTTTTCCAAAAGGGTATGTGGGTGGTACGTAAGTCCAAGAGAAGATGACCAATGCCACTAGATAACAGAAATGTGTGATAAAGCACTGTGAGATTAGAAGAATTTGCTATAACAACCCACCTGTTTATGATTAGTATATTCAGATAACTATTATTTTAAGCCTGATGAAATACCTTTATGCACTTGTTAGAACGCTGACAACCAAGTGATGACAAGGTTGGAAACCATCGCAGTCTGGTGTTTTGTAAAACAGAATGGTAGTTTGCAAAGACCATGCCTCTCAGACTTGCTTTCCGGCCAGTCTGATAGAGGCATTTTCTCAGCAGAGGTTCCTCTTCCCATTTGACTCCAACTTGTTATCAAGTTGACAACATCAAACAAGCAAAATATAACTAGGACATTAGTCAGCAATAAAAAAGGATTGACCAGATCCTGAAGACTCTCCTATACACTAAGGAAAAGAGGCTACGTACTGTAATCCCAGTCACACGATTTACACCCCGGGTCAGGACCTCACTCTGTAGTCCTGGCTGGAACTCTATATAAGAAGGCTGGGTTCACATTCATAAAGGACTGCCTGCCTCTGCTTCCCAAGCGCTAGGACTAAAGGCGTTCACCGCCACAGCTGTCAGCATGCGAATCTGATAAACTTGAAACCGTCACAACCAGGGAGCAGATTAGTTGTTCTTGTAACCGGTCTTTCTTTCTCTGTCCTGCCAGCCAGCTCTCAAATTATGACCAGAGAGCTATTATTAATTTTGAAAGCTTTGCCCTTAGCTTAGGCTAGCTCTTACAAGTTGAATTAACCCATGTTTTTATTAATCTATGTTCCACCACGAGCTCTTTCTGACTGGAACTAACTATGAAGGGACATCCCTGGGGACTGTTTTTGGTGGGGTAGAGGTGAAAGTAAGCAGATGTGGGTAGGTAAGGAAGAAACTGGCCTTATAATCACAGCACATAAGAGGCTGAAGCAAGATCACGTGTTCAAGAGCAGCTATAGCATGTAAGGAGACGACCTCAAAAAGAGACAAACTTAAAAGCTGAAGGGTATATCAATATATAAAAAGACCGGAAGACCGCACACATGAAAATATTCACAAAGGGTTTTTTTTGTTTGTTTTTTGTTTGGCTCTGCTGGAATCAGGTGGGAGCCTTGTGCACGCTAGGCAAGTGTCCTACCACTGAACCACACATGACAGAGTTATTTCTGTGTAGTCAAATGAAGACGATTTCCTCTCTGCTGAAAAATAATGAACATGACCCTCCCTTGTAAAGAGATTTTATACAGATAGCTAACACGCATGTCATTTTGCTTCTGTCAACACGCACGTCTATCCTGCTGTAGGAAACTTGAGTGATGCTTGGGAATTTATCAGTTCAGAGAATCTCTGAGCTATTGTGAAAATGCCTTCTGCAAAGGTTGTTCCTTTTACAGCTGTAAGGACCAAATGCTATCATCTCTGGACGCCCCATTCTTTGCTATGGGCCGGAGCATAGAGGACACCAGCCCGGCTGCACCATTGGGTTTGATATTAGCATCCATTACCGTGCAGGCATGACGTTGCAATCGCAGACTAAGTACCCATTTTCTTCCCTCTCAGCCCCCACGTGTAGTCAATACTCTCATCAAGTATTAAAGCAGCAGGAGGCTGCCAGAGGCCCCTGGGGCCCTGGCCTGTTTGATTTCACTTTGTGAAAGGAATCAAAGTTATGTTAGATGCAATAGACACATTGTTGTACTTTAGAGAGAAGTACTTAAGCCAAATTTATCGGTTTATTTCGCTATTACTTCAGCTTTCATGACTGAAGTCTGAGATTCCGGGGGCAAACCTCTCCCGGAGAACAGCTACCCTGGCTTCCGCTCACTTTCTGGGTGCCAGCCTCCTTCCGTCCCAGCCAGGACCCCCAGCAGAAAGGGAGGGACTGGACAGGCCGACTAGGCTTTCCGCAGAGGCACAGCTAATAGCAGACCTCTGGCTGCAGATTGGCAGTTTGGTAGTGAGCCATTATTGGTCTGTGCACTGAGGGCAAGGCCGTTACTACACAAGGCTCTGAGAGGCACTCGGAATTTCTGAGAGGGCTTGGCCTTTGGTTCCCAACTCAAAAAGAAACCAAGCCATTTTGTGACGTGAAGCGCCACAGCTACCCAAATAGATACATATGTAAATAAACAGAAGGTTGCGGAAGAAACACAGACTTAGGGAAAACAGTTAAGATCGAATGCAGGGGAGCCCTAACCCTGCCAGAAATCTTAAGGTTTTTCATTTTTAAAATCACAATGGCGTGTATTAGAGTGGGGACGCACGACCCCTGGCAGGTTCGTAGAGCTCAAAGGACGTCTTGCAGGAATCAGTTCTCTTCTTCCACCCCGGGAGTGCCAGGGCTGGGGACGGAACTCACCGGGCTTGCTGGCAGGGGCCTGTACCCACTCGGCTATCTTCCTCGGCTGAGGTGTCTTGCATCACCCCCCCCCCCTTCAGCTGCTCTCCACCCTGGCTGTGTAATTTATCAACAACGGCTTGCATGACTCAGTATTCTGTACAGGTTCTTCCAGGTTCTGCCATAACAGAAGAGCAAGGAAAGGAGACGTAAGGAAGAGAGGGGCCCACTCCCCCACATCTAACCCACTCCAGGCATAAAGGACAGAGGTCTTGTGATGCAATTGCCCCTTAAGCAGCCTAGCTCTTAATGCTGTCACAAACGCAATTCCTTTTCAGTGTGTGTTACTGGAGACAGCAAAGCAAGGACATATTCGGACTGGTTTTACCCAGGTCCCAAGAATGCAGGTGCAGGTGATTGATTGAGCTATTGTCCTTAAGAAAAACACCTGTGAGGAAGAAACGGGACAGGGAATCCAGTGAGTGCACATTTCAGACAAATCACAGCCGCGATGTGATACCACGACCAGGCTAACCTATAGAGTGTTTGGGGTTTACGATTTCAGACGGTTGGAGTCCATGACCGAGTGGGAGGCAGGCACGGCATTGGCGAAGTCGCTGAGAGTTCATACCTGGGTCTACAGACAGGAAGAAGCAGAGAGCACACTGGAAATGGCTCCGTCTTTTGGAACCTCAAAGCCCACCTTCCGTGACCTCCTCCAACAAGGCCAAGCCTCCTCATCCTTCCCAAACAATCTCACTGCAAGGGGACCAAGAACCCCAAAATATGAGCCTACCGGGGCCATTCTTGTTTAAGCCACCAAACGTGATGGCATGCGCCTTTAACGCCAGCACTTTGGTGGCTGAGGCAGGAGGATTTCTGTGACTCTGGCACCAGCCTGATCTACACATTGAGTTCGAGGCCAGCACTGGCAGGGAAGGTGGCTTGAGATTGGGGATGAAATGACGCAGCTGGATGTGATGGCCCAGTGGTGCCCAAGCAGCTGAGGTGGGATTGTGTCTGCTCTTCCTGCTGAGTGAATGCGGAGTCGGAGCGTCTCCAAACAAGAAGAGATCCGGGAAGGACCTCGTGGAGGGATGGAGATGTGGAGCCAGCTGGCACCAATGCAGGTAGGACGCGGAGTCCGAGCGCGTCCATGATTCATAAGGGTCGGGAGAGGATGCAAGGCTGCCTGGGAAGAACCTTGCTCACGCTGTGAGTCTCCAAAGGCAGGCGCCATCATTTCCTGAGAAGAAAGCGCCGTGGAGCGACATGCTTAGGCTCCAAGCGAGCCTGTCGAGGGTGGGGGTGAGGTGAAGACATGGCTCGCGGTTTTTTGAGGAAGCCAGACAGGGCGATGGTAAGTCAGCATCACACAGGAAGGGCAAAGCGAGGGAGAGGTGGCGGGAGAACGATCTAGAGTGTCTGCACAGGTGTTAGAGGACTCAAGCATTGCGCGATTCCTTGAAGCCTTTGTGTGACCAAAGCATGCACAGGATATGGCCTGAGGACCTGAACACGGTGACTCCTGACGGTGGAGAGTAAGTAGTAAAGGCAATCAGAAGCGGGTAAAGGCACTGGCTGCAAAATGGTGAGGACGTGAGGTTCAAATCCTCTGACCACACACACACACACACACACACACACACACACACACACACACACCTTAAGTTCTAAGAGAAGTGATGGAGCATTCTGTTTGCCAAAATCCATTTACCCTACTTTTACACACACACACACACACACACACACACACACACACACACAAATCTTCCTTTAGTGAATTTATCAATGAATTCTTGGGGTGGGTTCCCAGCCCACAAATAATGACACGGAGACGTCTTAGTAATTACAAAAGTTTGGCCTTAGCTTAAGCCTTTTCCCGGCTAAAATAAAAACAAGTAACAAATCCTAAAAAAAAAAAAAAAAATTACAACAGTTTTATTAATAGCCATCCAAAACCTGGAAGCAGCAAAATGTCTTAGGATTGATGGATGGATAAGCAAACTATAGCTGTAAAAAGGAATATTTCTTAGCAACAAAGAGAAGTGATTTATCAAGTCCTGAGGAGACAGGGAGGAAAAACTTAAACCCGTGGTACTGGGTGACAGAAAGCCAACTGAAAAGGCTGCATCTAGACCGAATCTAGTCATGTGACACCGTGGAAAGGGCAGGATTGTGATATAGTAACATCCAGAGGTTTCCAAGAGAGAAGAGGCAGCAGGCAGAACGTGGGGTGGGGTGGGGGAAGCCATCTGTCTGATGATACACGGATGGTGCCTCTCCCCCTCCTTTTGTAAAGCCTCACAGGAAGTAAAGCCAGCCTTAATTTAAGTGCTGGGCTTCTGTAAGAGGGCGGGGCTTTGTGGGTAAGAGCACTGGCTGCTCTTCCAGAGGCCCTGGGTTTGATACCCAGCACCACTTGCAGACTCACAACCATCTCTCACTCTGGTTCCAGGGGACACAGTGTCTTCTTCGGTCTGTGCACGCATGTGATGCACAGACACATACTCGGGCAAAAGCGTACGCACATAAAATAAAAATAAGTAAACCCTTAAAAAATTAAAACAGACCGTGTGAATACAATCCATCCCATTGTAAGAGACATCACACTTACATAAGATGCGAATAGGAGAGAAATTGTAACAGAACGAGAGGGGTAGCTGGGGATGCTCATTTTTTCTCTGCAAACCAATAATGGCTTCTAAAAGAGGGAATGAATGAATGAATGAATGAATGAATGAATGAATGAACAAATAAATCAATAAGAAGTCCCAATGCTGAGAAGATGGTTCGTAGCGTAAAAGCACTTGCTACCAGGCCTGACAACCCGAGTTCCATGCCTGGAGCTCACCTAGGAATGAACTCTCACAAACTGTCCTTTAACCTGGACATGTGTGATGGCACACGGCCCCACAAACACATACATTAACGTGAAAACATAAAGCCTGAAAAAAGAATTCTCCACAACTTAAGAACAAGCAGCTCTATGGCACTGCTCGGGGTTGGTGTGGGTTAGTCACGAAGCTACCCAGAAGAACAGCCGGGCCAGAGCCCAAGACTGGCATGTGGTGGCAAGATGTGGACACAGAAGGAGCCTGCACAGCTTCCTGCCACTCCTACAGCACTCGGACACTGGCATGGTGGCTGGGCCTGAGCTCCCTGCCTGTGTCCCTATTCCCCACAGCCCGCACCCCAGGGACACTGTCGGGGAGGATGAAGAAGAGAGGGGACAGCAAAGGAGAGGACTGAGAGAAGGCCTGGGCACAGAGGCTCTGGGGGTGGGGGAGAAGCAACTTATCCTATCTGTCTGGTCCATGGCTGCAGGGTGATGAGACTTTACCAGCCCCAAATCAAGGGAGATGTCCATCACACACCAACTGTGCCCTGTCCTAGGGAGCTGTCATCACACACCAACTGTGCCCTGTCCTAGGAGCCTGTCCATCACACACCAACTGTGTCCTGTCCTAGGGAACTGTCATCACACACCAACTGTGCCCTGTCCTAGGGAGCCTGTCCATCACACACCAACTGTGCCCTGTCCTAGGGAGCCTGTCCATCACACACCAACTGTGCCCTGTCCTAGGGAACTGTCATCACACACCAACTGTGCCCTGTCCTAGGGAACTGTCATCACACACCAACTGTGCCCTGTCCTAGGAGCCTGTCCATCACACACCAACTGTGCCCTGTCCTAGGAGCCTGTCCGTCACACACCAACTGTGCCCTGTCTTAGGAGCCTGTCCATCACACACCAACTGTGGTCCTGTCTGTTCTAGCTCTGAGTGTGTCTACTTGGCATAGGAGACAGACAGTCATCACTTGATGGGTCGATTAGCCCAATGACTCTGTTCCATCTCTTTCTGTCCCACTAAAAATGACCTCTGCTTACTTGATGAAAGTGACTAGTAATGTTGACATGTAGGTGGCACTGTGTACTGAAAATAACCAACCCAATCAGAAAAGGTGTTTTCAGAAAGCACTCAGTATTTCTGTCAGGCTTAAGTGGACTCATTCAAGGTAGTGTCAGCAGCGGACAGGGACTGAGAGTTACACTCGAGACCTTCCGTGCACAATGCTTAAAGACTGTCTCTTCAAACATAATGCAATTGTAAATGCGCATGGTAAGGAGTGGCCTGACCTCAGGCAGGAAAACACTCTCGGAAGCCCTAAGTCTCTTCTTTGTCTTGGTGCAAAGTGTGCTGAAGCAAGAAAACAACGTGGGGTACTTTACAGGTGTGGTTAGTTTTCCGAGTGCATGGTACCCCAAGGGACCCTCTGCACTCAATATGAAAACAGTGCTTTTGAAAGTGGTGTTTTCTTTCTCCCTGTAATGAATATTTCAGAACAGACTTTGTTATTTGATGCTATGCATTTTTATTTAGCTAAAAGGTTTTGCTATTCCACTGGCCACCCCCCCACACACACACACACTGTCTCCTGTAGCTCAGGCTACCCTTAAATTTACTTACTCAGTAGCTGAGGGTTTCTTTGCCCCCTGATCCACTTGCTTCACCCTCTTGAGTGCTGGGGTTGGGGGCCTGTAGCACCTTGCCCAGCCTGACTTCCCTTCTGCTGGGTTTCAAAGGCATGACAAATGGCTCAGGTGCATATTTAACATATCAAAACAGACCTGGCTGCCAGGTCCTCCCTGCATCCCTCAGTTCCTATCTGTTACAGGGTCCTTCTGGCTGGCACACCCTGTTCCCCACCCCAAACATCTTCAACCCAGGGCTGGGGTGCCTGGTTCCCTTCTCTCCCCACCCTCTTCCCCTTCTCACACAGCTCAGGGTGTCCACTCTGAACTCTCCAGATGTGCCTGCCCCTGTATGCTCTACTACATATCTATAATAAACTTTCTCCTTCACCATACCTAGGAGCAGTCAAACCTTCCTTTTATGTTTCTTCCTCCCTCCCTCCCTCCCTCCCTCCCTTCCTTCCTTTTCATTCACCTTCTTCATTTCCAGGGATTGACTTTATTAGAGCTGTGTCCAGGAAAGCTGAGCCTTTGAACATGTCACACAGGGTCAGGTGAACAGGCTTGGGTTGGCTCAGATCAGCCATCCAGCTGTCACGGCCAGCTTTTGCTTGCTGTCAGGAAGTCTTTTATTGACTTAGACATCCTGGTTTTTTTGTGTATTTTTTTTTCATTTGCCACCTGCTTATGGGTGACTTTTCTGCCTGACGTCAAAGTCCTTATTTTACACGTTGACTTACATTTCACACTTGACATTTGATGAAGGAAATTGAGCTGTTCTTTCTCTCTCTCTCAAGAGCAGCAGCTCCTGAGGGTGAATGGTGTTGTGTGACAATCCAAAGTCACCAGAATCACTAGAGAAATAAGCTCTGAAAAGGCAGGCAATTACCTAGAATTAGATCAAGTCAAAGCTGCAGTTAGGTAAATCCTGCAGTTAAACTGCCTCCAGCAAGCCAAGCATGTGATGATACTGTGTTCTAGAGAATTAGAAACAAAAACCAAAGCTTTTGCAACAAGCAAGTGTAGAGAATCCCTAATGTTTCCAAGCCTGCCTTTCATGTTTCCCAAGTTGGAAGGAGGCACAGGAAAGGAAGACCCAGTTTTAAAAACTGCCCTCCTGAATAAACAGATGCCATTTTAAGATCATTAAGTGACATCTGAGAAATCAGTGATTTTATTCTGGGACATAATGGGCAGATACATTCCCCAAACTAACAATTTGTTATCGATGCCCTACTTTTGTTTATTGCAGCTCCAGGACCTCAGCAGAAAGCACAAGCATCCTGGGGATTAAGCTTCCCCAGGCGAAGGGCAATAAAACGAGCAGTGTGGAATGAGAGCTACTCTGGGACCACGTAATCACAGCTGTGGATGAGGTCCCACCGGCTACCAGAATTCCCTCGCCAGGACTATGAGGTCGGCCAGTTGGGAGAACTTTGTCTAGTCATCTGACACCTGTTGGGGGAATTTATGAGATTGGATTCCATGTTTACATAAGTCTTAAGACAGGGTCTCACGTAGCCCAGGCTAGTCTCCAACTTACTGCTTAACCCAGCCTCCCACGCTGACCTTGAACTACTGGCCCCCCCTGCATTACAGGTTGGCCTCATCTACAGCCTTAAATAATAATTTTGACAACTGGATCATATTTAGATACAACACTTGTGGTATTTCCCAGTTTGCTTTCTACTGCTGATAAACACTTAACCAAAAGCAACTCGGGGAGGAAGGGTTTATTTGGCTAAACTTGTCTTGAACACAGCGGATCATTAAGGGAAGTTGGGAAGGCCAGCAGCAGCAGGCAGAGATCACGCAGCTACACGGTTTCCCAATCTGCCCCCAAGCTCCCGGCTTGCTCTGCTACTTGTCTTATACAAACCAGGACTGTCTGCCCAGGGACGGCACCACCTCCAGAGGGCTGGGCCCCACCCTATTAATAATGAATTAAAATTCCTCCAATCGCATGGCAGCAACCCCTCAACTAAAATTCCCTCTTTCCAGATGACTGTAGCTTTGTTAAATTGGCAACAAAAAACCAAAACAAAACAAAACAAAAAACCCCTAACCATCACATAAAGAGGAAGAGGAGGTGGGGGAACCAATGAGGCTTGGAGGCTGACAGCCTAAACAAACAAACAAACAAACAAAATCACCATCTCTGGAGTCTGAGAGATACCCTGCCTCAAAGAAAAAAGTCACAGTCTGATAGAGGAGGGGGCTTGATGCTGTCCTCTGACCTCCCTGTGGGCTCAATATGCACACGGCACACACAAGTGCACCCACCCTACACACACACACACACACACACACACACACACACGCACGCACGCACAAGTTGGCTTTTATTGTGATTACACCTACCTGTGTGATAATCACAGGTGTACATGAACAGCCCCATAGGGAGGCGTCTGATTTGTGGTGAGGATGTTTGAAGCATGGAATGCTGGTTTTGCTTTAACTTTCTTGTATTTGGAGAAAGGGGGAGAAATAGGCCATGTTTCTGGAGCATCGCAGAGGGTACCCGAGGGAAGAGAGTGAATACCACCTTAGAAAGCCAGGCTGGCATTTTCACACAGGGTTCCAGGAAGACAGCTCCCTCCGCAGGGCCTGTCCCCATTCTGGGAAATGAACGGAGCTGAGGGCGTTTGGAATCCAAGCAGGCTGTTTAGGGGTAGATGGCAGGGTGACCCCTCAGGATGTCCCACCTGGAGCAGAACATTATTTGGAGGGAACAGACACCCCCTAGTTACCAGCTAGGACTAGTACTTCTGCACCTGAATAACGAGCCAGCTGCAACAGCCACATTTCTGCACACACGTTACCCCTGTGGCCAGCACAGGACACAGCCTAAAGGTTACCCCAAAACCGGATGGAACCAGGTGTGACCACGGCACTAACCGGAACGTTTGCGCAGGTGGTGGCTTCAATTCTTCACCCTGTCCCCACTTCCCACTCTTTCGCATCAGTGGGGCCCTCTGGCCTTCCGTGGGCAGTGGAGACGGAGAAAGGATCTGCTACTTGGACCCAGGCGGTATTCGGTCCCTAAATGCCTTTAGCATCAGTATTCTACTGCTACACACGTGTAGATACTGATGTCTATCTGCAAAGGGCAGGATCCACGGCTTGAGAAAGCCATGGTGAGAACGCCAGGCACACTGAAAGCTGAACACAAGGCTGCCCTCATTTCAAATGTGAGAAGGCATAAACTCAACAAGTGTTCTCCTCGGCTTGCTAAGTCGTTGCATTTTATAAATATATTTCTTGGTCTAGTTTGACTTACGGCATAAGTTAGGTACCTGTTCTAGTTTCTTAGAAATGTGGTATGAAAATGGGGGTGGGGGGTAAACAGGAAAGGTTCGGATGAAAATGGGGGTAGAGAGTTAATGAAAACTAAGGCTATATGAAAAAAAGGCTCCTAGAAACTCACTACTTGACAAGGGATGCCAGCACACACCATTAATCCCAGCACTAGGGAGGTGGAGGCAGGGGGCTAGGGCTGGGCGGAGAGAGGGATATAAGGGGGGGGAGACAGGGGCTGGGGGGTGCAGCCTGAGGTTTGGTGGAGAGCATTGCACTCCGAGGACTCATGGAGACAGGGTCACCCATTTCAGTCTGAAGCAGAGGCAAGAGCTACTGGCGTGGCTGCTTTGCTTCTCGGTCTTCCAGCCTGAACCCCAATATCAGTCTCTGGGTTTGTGTTAGTTGTGTTACAGTTGGCTGCACGGGAAAGTGAGCCCAACTCGAAAAGGAAGTGAGGGCAGCAGACAAGAGAAGGCTGTGGCCAGGATGAGATGAAAATTAAGGGTAGACCTAAGGGGAGTTCTCCAGAAAAGCAGGTGAACAAGACCATTGGGGTCACCTGTGTCCAGGGCAATGGAGACATCTGCTTCTTGACTGCCAGGGAAGCCCGACCATTCTCTTCTCAAACACATTAGCCCAGCACTCCCAGTGTTGTTAATAAGTTGTATGTCAGCTCGTATAGGCCTGGGGATGGAGCTGGACAGAGTTAAACCAGGGGGGCCCGTCCTTCCTGCACTGGGTTCCATGCACCGCCAATCAGCACTGTGCTACGGCTGTGCCTCTGTTAGGCATCCGACAACTTCTGTTTTGATGGTCAGCAATTAAGGAAAGCTGTCTTTAGCAAGGAGAAGATGCCTACCAGCCACCTCAAGTCTGGACAGGCTAGGAAAGGCAGGAGACCCACGACAGGCTTAACCTGGTTCTGGCTCTGGAGACTCGGTGATTTGATTGGTCATATCCTGGTCCTCTGCTCAATTCTGAGATTGAAGGTCAGGGGACAACTTTCCTAAGACACACTGCATGAAAAGGTTTGGGATTCTTGAGCGACACAACTGCCATAAAGACAGGATGTCCTTTCTTCCTGTCTGTATTCCTTCTCCTGCTTAGACCTCCTGTTCAGAGGTGGAACTAAGTTATGGAGTTAACACTTACCACTCAGCCATGTGCCTGCCACTCATCAAAGGGGTGGAGGCCCAACAGCGAGTCTAAAGACAGCCAGACACTGGTGACCCTTGGTCAGTCAGGCATAGGTCTTAATGACCTGGATTTAACAAGGTTGGTCTTTGAGAAACAGGCCTGTGTGCCCATATCCAGTGCTTGGCCTCATCACTGCCATTCCGTCATCTAACATAGGAACAGAAACATCTTGGTACACTGTGGTTTGCTGTGAAGATTTTAAGTGCCACCCCTGGCTGGCTGGAAGGACAAGCTGGGTATATGGGAGGCCTCTGGAGGTCAAAGTATGGCTCCAACGTGGCCCTGACCCTAGTTACTGCTTTTCCTCCAAGTCTCGTGCATTAGCTCGAGTTTAAACTAATTCGGCTTGAGCAAGGTAATTTTGAAAGGCATGTGCTTGTCTGGTCTTTGAACTCCAGACTCTATTGGTCCGTGGAGAAATGTCCCCTCCTGAACAACAGGATTTTCATTGTTCTGTTTCGATGCCTGTCTCTTTTTTGAAGGATCCTTCCAAGGGTGACATAGCTTGACCGAAACACCACTATAGTTTATGGCGTTTATGTCGAGGGTTCCAAGGAAGTAGGCTTTCTTTTGCGGCACTCTGGTGATGTGCTTGCCCTGTTGGCCAGGGCAGGGAGAGATGCTTTATCTGGCAGGGCTACGGAGACCACCTGTGATGACAAGGCCATGCCAGGCAAGGCAGGTGCTCTCGAGGAAGGAGGCAGCCACCACCTCTGAGCGAGCAAGGTGTGATGACACCAGTGCTGCTGACAAGTGGGCTGTGCTCTGAGAAGCCACATGCTGACGTGCTGTGCCGTCGTCTCCTGGGAGCTTCCAGTCTTCTCTCCCAACAGTGACCTCCCTGGTGAGGACACAGCTGACCTGAATGGCTTCCTTCCATCCCACGGGTGTCACAGGGTATTTCCTACATCCCAAGAATAATCAAGAGAAACATGAAGGAAAAGGACCGTCCTGGACACAGGGGACAGGGTCCTAGCTTGATAAAGGTGCTACATTTGAGTCAGTGGTTGAGTGTTTATCATTCCATAATAGTTTGTATGCAGCTGACATTTTAAAGGAAAAATATGAAGTTAGAGCCTTATCCTATATAACACGCAAAATAGAAGTTCTCAAGTTCACTGGTTTTAGAAAATTATCAAAGTAGTGAAAGGGAATACAAGAGGGTTATTGTATGATCTCACAGGGGAAAGATTTTTCTGAGTGTGAATTGGAGCTCAAAGGTCATAAAAATGACACAGACTTGGGCCCTTGAGATTTTTCTACATGATAAATAGCATAATAAGCAAAAATGAGAATAGCAAACAGGGCAAGAAGGATGGCTCAGGAGTTAAGAGCACGACACTGCTCCTTGCAGAGGGTCTGATTTAGTTTTCAACATCTACTTCAAATGCCTAACTCCAGCTCCAGGAGATCTGAAGCCTCTGGCCCTCTATGGGCTCGCTCTCTCTCTCTCTCTCTATCTCTCTCTCTCTCACTTAATGAACCTAAGATGTGTTTTTTTTTTTAAACCCCATTTAAGTAAATAGGGTCTCCGTTGCTCTGAAGAGACATCATGACCATGGCAACTCTTATAAAGGAAAACATGCAATGGTTTAGTCCACCCTGCACACAGACTCTGGGAATGCCTCAATTTTCTGTGACGAGTCTATATTCATGTATCATTTAGCAACAATGAGCACACAAAAATGTCTAAAATTAAAGTAAAACAATGCCAATCGGTTTTAGAATATAAAACTCAGAAGAAAAAAAAAATAAGAAGGCAAATCCCCACAGAGCCACCGTTTTCTCTAAGTGAAGCCACTTGAGAGTGCTGCCATGCCAGGGGTCCCATGTGGCGGTACTTCTTTAATCCTGGCATTCCGACCCCGTAAAACGGTGCTTTATGAAACTCTCCCCAAATATACCGGGGTCAGCTGGCTGACTTATCCTCCTAAGTCCAATGTGGAAACACAGCTGCTCACGAAGTTGCTAAGGGGAGATTACGGAGGAACATCGGGTGGAGCGGTGTCCCGCCTTGCCAGGGCCGAGGGCTGGTTCTGTGGCAGACGGCTGCCAAGCTCCATGCCCTCTTCTGGCTTCCGGGGTAGTGCGTGTGTAAGACTCCTCCCTTTCCAGACTTGATGGGACGGTGGTCCACGCATTCCTTCACTCCAATCTGCAGCTCCCGTCTGCCTGCAGCCCCCGTGGCTGCGGCCAGGGCACTCAGGCAAACGGACAGAATGGTCAGGACCCAGCTCAGCCTCATGTCCCCAGCTGCAGGCATCTGGCTGGCCTGGCCTGTCACCTGCTTCTTTAGTCAGATGAATAACCTCGGACGCATCAAGAACGTCTGGTCTTTCCATTTGCTTTTGCATCGAGACTGAAAGAGAGAGCTGGAGTAAGTGATGCCCACTCCTGTCATTCTTCCTCGAGCAGAGGCAGAAGCTTCCCACAAAGCACGTGGCCATTAAAAGGCTCACGCCCAGGAAGCTACCAATGCTGCTCTCTTCCCTGATGCCCCTTTCCTGGCTGGATTCCCCTCTCCCCTCTGTTAGCACTGCTGTATTATTCATTGGGAAATCACATTTATTTTACAAAGTGCCCTGGGATTGGGACGCTTTCCCAATCCACTCTTGTTTGGATGACTCTCCGTCATTAAAGTTATGCCCCAGAGTGCTAATAAGAACAACCCTGCCTGGGTAACAAACACATCAGACTCAGAGGGGCTGAGTCCTGCTGTGACCTTCAGAAGACACCGGAGCTGTCTATGTGAGCAGAATAAATGCACTCTGAGCAGATGACCTGTCCAGCTCACAGACATCGGTGTCTGGTATGTTTCCAGAAACTAAGGTGGGTTCACTCCAACACTATGTCAGGCTGGTTTAGGGGCATCAGGACACTGATACGCACGGACAAGCATGGCTGCCAGGCTGGAATCCTGTGACTACAGTCTCTACGATCTCAGCAGGGTGTGCTGTCTGAGAACCCAGAATTTGGGGAACGGGAGAATCGGGAGTTCAAGGCCATCCTAAGGCACACAGTAAATTTGAGGCCACCATGGGCTACATGAGACCCTGTCTCAAACAATAAAAGTAAGGAAACTTACTTCTGCTCCATTTAGAAACAAAACTTTTAGGGATGAAGAGACGGCTCAATGCATAAGGAATGCTTGCTACACAATTCTAGCGCTTCAGGGTAGGGTGCAGTGAGGACAGACATCAGGCCCACCACCACAGTGAGGACAGACAGACAGACAGGCAATGAGGACAGACAGACAGACAGACAGACAGACAGACAGACAGACAGACAGTGAGGTCAGGCCCACCACCGCAGTGAGGACAAACAGACAGACAGTGAGGACAGACAGACAGACAGTGAGGACAGACAGTGAGGACAGACAGACAGTGAGGACAGACAGACAGTGAGGACAGACAGACAGACAGTGAGGACAGACAGACAGACAGTGAGGACAGACAGTGAGGACAGACAGACAGTGAGGACAGACAGACAGTGAGGACAGACAGACAGACAGTGAGGACAGACAGACAGACAGTGAGGTCAGTGACCACATGCTCTGGTCCCCTAATGGGAGGTGTCTGCAGAGAATGAGGGCGTTGGTGGCTGCCTGGAGTCCGGGCGGGGCCAGGATGGGACTTCCTAGTGGTCACTTCCCTTTCCCAGCTTTTCTACTGCTCCATGTCAGACCATCTTTACTGGCACGCGGCTGTTGTTGGCTCTCTTGTCCCACCGTGTGCCACATGGTGACTTCAGCCCTGGAGCTCCTGTGCTAGTCAGGCACCTTTTCCTCTCCCCGGAGCAAACAAGACCAGCGCCTGTCCTTTGTGCCAGCCACCCAGGACACAGCAGCCAAGTCCCAACCCACAGCTGCTCTCCCTGCTTTCCACTGGCCACGAACGAGGCAGTGGGAGGGGCAGCCGATGCCCAGCAGGGACCAGCGTGAGAGCGAGCTCCCTGTGTGTTACTGTGATGAAAATACTGCCACAAACAACCTAGTGGAAGGGCTGGAGAGGTGGCTCAGAGGTTAAGAGCGCTGGCTGCTCTTCCAGAGGTCCTGGGTTCAACTCCCAGCACCCACACGGTGGCTCACAGCCATCTACAGTGGGATCTGGCGCCCTCTTCTGGCAAAGGCTCTACATAGAGATAGAGCTTCACATACGCAAAATACGGTATTGTTTTTTAATTGTTCATAGTGACCTGTCCATGGGTGCTTGGGTGGAATCGTGACAGAACCTGTGGTGGAAGAGGGTTACTCACTTCATCTGGACAGGAAATAGAAGTATAGGAAGTGGCTAGGAACAAGATCCTAGCCCAGAACCCTACTTCCTCCAACAGCACGGCTCCTCTGAAAGCTTCTAGACGCTCCCAAAACTGCGCCGCCACCTGGGCACCAAGCTCGCCGCACGCGGGGAGCAGGGGACAGCTCCAAACTGTAACAGACAGTATGTAAGCACCCTGTCCCCTCCCTCATTTCTGTGGGACACCACAGAGCGCTTTAAGCCGGCTGTCGGATCAACCTTTCATTCCTCGTACTGCCTGGCCCTCTCGCTGATTCCTGTCAATGATGTCACCAAGGGCAGTAAACCTAGCCAAGCCCACTCAATATAGCTATTTATTAAAGGGTGAGGCTGAGGGCAAGGCCAGGGTTTCCACCTGGGAGCAGTGACCGAATGCACAGTAACTGTAGAAGGAACTGGATTACTTTAAACTCCCAAAGTGGAGAGAATTTTACAGTAAACACATATTACACCCACTACCTACATTTTACATTAAAAAAAAAAAAAAAAAGAATCCGTTTACTTTTTTCTCTTCCCACCCATCAGCCGTGCTGTATTTTTGTTGACATCAGCTTATAAGTGAAGGGATACTTCTATTTATTTTTTTACTTATTCACCTGTTTGGTCTTTTTAAGACAGGGGTTCTCTGTGTACCCTGGGCTGTCCTTGAACTCAGAGGCCCACCATCCTCTGCCTCCCACGCTCTGGGATTTAAGGCATGCACCACCACAGCCTGGCGGAGATACTTCTCTTTAAATATTCTGTTAGCAAGATGAAGAGGTGGCTCAACAGTCAGAGCACCAGCTGCTCTTGAATCAGACCAGTGTCATAATTAGCATTTCTATTGCAGCTCTTATGGAGGAAAGCATTGAACTGGGGCTGGCTCACAGTCCAGAGCTTTAGTCTGGTACCAGTTACCATCACGTCGGGGAGCACAGCAGCGCTCGGGCAGACACGGTGCTGGAGAAGGAGCCAAGAGTCCTCCACCTGCATCCACAGGCAGCAGAAGGACAAAGTCACATCGAGCCTAGTGTGAGCGCCTGAAACATCGCAACCCACAGTGACACGCTTCCTCCCAGAAAGGCGCGCCTACACCCCAAGGCCGCCCCTCCTCACAGTGCCAGGTGCCACTCCCTATGGGCCTACGGGGGCTCCTTCCTTTCAAACTACCACAACGCAGGTTTGGATCCCAGCATGTCACATGGTGGCTGGCAGCCCTCTGTAGCTCCAGGTCCAGGGCATCTGTCACCCTCTTCTGACCTCCCTGGGCCCTAGGCATGCATACAGCAGGGCGTGTGGGAGCTGAGGGGCAGCGAGGAAGACATACAGTATCCTGCCTTCAGACATCCACGCAAGCGCTGAATGCAGCCAGCAATGGGACCGTGCGTGGTTGCACAGCCCAGCCAGGGTCAATGTGCCTGGGTTCAGGGCTGTGGCAGAGCAGTTAACACCCTGCTGAAGATAATCTCGAGGCCCCTGCTCCTGCAGGAACCCCAGCTGCCGCAGACATCACCGAACCTACAGTACGCTAGGACTCTATTTGGTGAGGGTGGAGCGAGTGCTGAACACAAACCCCAGAAACCTATACTAAGCACGCACCCAGCTTCTGAGCTACTACAACCCGATCCAGGCCGTTCTTCCAAATGTATTATTATTATTATTATTATTATTATTATTATTATTATTATTATTATCATTGTGTGTGTGACTTGCACACGTGTGTGCATTCAGGTACATTTTCTTGTGGTGCGCATGTGAAGATTAGACACTGAGTGTCTTCTATCACTCTCTACCATACTTGTTGAGACAGGGCCTCTCACTGACCTGGAGCTCACTATTTCAGCTACCCTGGCTGGCCAGTCACCTCTGGGATCAGCTTGTCCCCTCCCCCAGTGCTGGGCTTACAGGCGCCAATGCCGCTCGCGGCACTTGGCTTTGGCGTGGGTGCGGGAGACGCAGACGCAGGTCCGCATGCTCGGGCAGCAGGCACTTCATCACCCCAGCCCTGTCCGTCATGCACCTGCACACTTCCCGCTGTCCCGCAGAACTCAGAGGTTACAAGCAGCTCCAGCTGTACAATGTGGCTTGCAACAACTTCACGGGACCATTCAATACAATGGTAGCAAGTGTGTAGCTCCACACGTGAACAGGACAGCAGACAGGGAGGTGAGCCCACGTTGTGATCACAGCGCCTGTATCAGTGTCCTAAAAGTAATCTGAATTCAGAGCGCATTTCTGTATCTGCAGTGGAGAGAGATAAGGTACGAGAGCAGTGTGAACTTTCATAAGTTGCACAGGTCCTCTAGTGCCCTCTTCTGATCTAATGCGGTACTGCATGCCAGGATGACGTTGATGGGTCCTCCCCCTCTTGGGATCGACGAGGGCCCCTCTCAAAGGGTCACACCCAAGTCAAAGACTCTGCAGGCTGCTGAGAGCCGTGGATAGCTAGAACGTTGCAAAGTTATCCTGGGCTGTCTGCAGCCCCCTGAATTGCTACCCATTGCAGACCTGTCTGATCTAACATCCTGTGGCTGTTCTGGCTACAGCAACGCAAAGGTTAAGAATGTCAGGATAGCGTGTCACACTCCCTCCAGCATGACATGAGACCCACAGCAGAGATGTGCACATTTGCTGTAACCTGCTTCCCCAACGTCTCCACCAATGGATTTGAAAAGTGCTTTAAATGTGTTTTTGTGTGCTTATAAATAACACGAAACTCAACCCGAATCTGTCTTCACAGGCCTTAGTCACTCAAACTGGCTCCAGAATAAATCATCTCTTCCTCCCTTTGAGATGAAAGCAGTATCGTGTGTGGAAAGAGTTCTGGTAAAGCCACTGGGACCTTTTCCTGGAATAATGTTTGTAAATGCATACAATAAAATATAGAAAATGATAGAATCATTGTATTGAAATGCAGAGGCATTAGTACTGAAACTCTGAATAAACACTTTTGTTATTTAGCACTTATTAAACAATCAGCAACTGCTGTAATTTCAACGCTATGATGATGTTAAACAGTGTTTTAGGATCTCTGCAGCAACAGTTAGTCGGGCGTGTAAAGGCGTGTGGTTTTGACAGCGCACATGCAGTAGGTAGTGTGTGGCAATTCTGACGATGCCAGTAACAGAGTGCACCACAAGCAGGTGGCTTAGAGTCGGTCCTCATCCTCCGTCTGTCCTGGACGCTGGCATCCTACACTCCATAGCCCTGGGGATTTTCCCTGTCTCAGCCAGCTCCCGGTGACCCCAGATCTCCTCGACGCATGGCTAGAAAACTCCAACCTTGGCGACTGTCTTCATATACAGCGTTCGTTACGACATGGGCACCCTCAACTGTCTGCAGGGAGCAGGTTATTTCAGGGCAATGACACGGCTGTGGTTGCACCTTCTTTCCTGCCGTGAACAGGGAGGGAGGAGCCCTCGCTGCTAAGCCGGGGCCAACAACCAGACATCAGAGTCAGGCAGCCTGACACCTTGTGAGAGCAACCCCAGGCTCCCCATATCCCAGAGCCCAAGGCAAAGGAGAGGCCATGGGGTGGGAAGACCCAGGCCTCCTTCACTGAGGCTTGTGGGACTTGGGTTGGAAGAATGAAAACCATCAAAACAAGTTTCAGAAGATGGAGCAGAATCGGGTGAAACAAGACCACAGAAGATGCTTCATATTTAGCTTAAAAGTCAGATGCACTCTTCCAGCTAGTCTGCCTCTCCCGCCCTCCTTCCTTCCCTCCCTCCTCCTTTCTTTGTTGCTCAACGTCCTCTGAGGAAAAGAGGCCTCCATAAGACTAGCCTGTAGGCAGCTTGGGGTATTTTTGCCACTAGTGTTGATGTGGCAGGGCCTAACCAACAGTGGGCGAGCCACCCCTATGAAGGTGGCTCAGAGGGGTCTCGAAAGCAGGCTGAGCAGCAGGTCTTGGGGAAGGAGCCGGAAAGCAGGGTTTCTTTAGCTCATGCCCCCAGGCATCTGCCCTGCTTGATGACTGCAAACTGTAAAATAAAATAAACCTTTCATCTCCAAGTTGGTTTGGGTCAGAGTTTTCATCATAGCAACGAAAAGCAAACTAAAATTCAATAAAGCTTCCCACATTTAGAACCAGTGGATTAATCTGAATCCTAAAAGTAAGAAAATTGCCTTATGGAACCAACTACACCATTAAAATTACTGCTGGGCATTCGTTGGTGGCGCACGCCTTTAATCCCAGCACTCAGGAGGCAGAGGCAGGGGGATCTCTGTGAGTTTGAAGCCAGCCTGGTCTACAGGGCTAGTTCCAGGACAGGTTCCAAAGCAATACAGAGGAAACCCTGCCTCAAAAAAGTAAAATTACCATTAACTGTCCATAAGATGAAAGACCCCGCCTTAACGCCATGCAATTTGTTTATTCTCCACATGATTTATGCAAACACCCAGTTTTCTTAACAAAGGAAGAGCTCTACCAGCCAATGAGAAAATGGCCAAATACACAGATAGGAAAGCCTCATGGCTCTTCAACATACAAAACGTGTTTGATGTGGCCTTTATACAAACACAGGGGCTGGGGTAAAGGGGACCCTAGCCTACCTTGCACAAAGCCCTGGGCTCAATCCCAGCACCGCATAAAAGAGGAAGCATGAATTAAAAGGTACTCCATGACGCCATCTTCATATCTTCGACTGGCACAGGCCACAGCCTTTGGTGGGTGGGCGGGAACAGCCTGGCCTCTCTGCAGGTGACCCCAGCAGTGTTTACGGGAATTTCAAGTACAGGGGCCTTTTGAAATCGTCTGAAAATGCACGCTGCTCCTGTGGAAAGAGAGTGACTGCTCCAGAAAGCAGGGACCCGCTGAACGGTCCGGTCCGTCAGTGCACCCACAGTGAGACAGCTGTGAAAAGACAGGAATGGGAAGGGGCAGACACCTACTGCAGAGGAGGGGAGGCGAGGTGCCCCTGCCACACACACACACACACACACACACACACACACACTCACACACACACTCACACACACACACTCACACACACACACATTCACAGACAGATACACACACGCACAGACACACACACACACAGACAGACACACACACACACACAGATACACATTCACACACACACAGACACACACACAGACAGACACACACACACACTCACACACACACAGACACACACACAGACACACACACAGACACACACACAGACACACACACAGAGACACACACATTCATACACACACACACTCACACACACACTCACACACACAGACACACACACAGACACACACACACAGAGACACACACAGACACACATACACACTCACACACAGACACACACACATACATACATACACACACAGACACACACAGACACACACACACAGAGACACACACACATTCACACACACACACACTCACACACACAGAGACATACACAGACACACACACACACTCACACACAGACACACACACACATACATACACACACAGACACACACACACAGAGACACACACACATTCACACACAGACACACACACACACTCACACACACAGACACACACACAACACACACACACACACAGACACACAGACACACACAGACACACACACAACACACAACACACACACACAGACACACACACACACACACACACACACACACAGACACACACACAGACACACACACAACACACACACACAGACACACACACACTCACACACACACACACACACACACACACATACACACAGACACACACACACACAACACACAACAGACACACACACAACACACACACACACACACACACACACACACACACACCCTTACCCTCTAGCTTCTGTCCTGGTGAAAAAAGCAGGTTTATATAAGGTATCGCCTGACACGAAAGCCTCAATAAGGAAATGAAGTCACAGAGACATGGACTGCTAAGCCCGGGTGCTTTTAGACGGATAAAGCGAGAGACAGGGTCTGGGATAAAAGGGGTCACCGAGAGAGAGCCGCCAAGGGCTGTTGGGACTCCTCTCGCCACCCCTTTCTCTCCCTGGGTGTGGAAAAGCATCTCCTACCCGAGTGCCTCCCCAGCAACCCCAGAACAAGGGTAGAGTCCCCTTTCAGCTTAAGTTTTGTAGGGGCTTTCTCGAGCCCCGTCATCGCTGAGCATATGAAGACGGCGAGAGGGGAACTCTCGAGCGTGCTCACACGCGCACAGACCACTCTCGAAGCCCCCACGCTGTGCTGACACACACGTTGGCAGTACTGATGTCCGGCAAGTGTCGTGTGTAGCACCATTTTCCTACCTTCTGTGTGCTAAACGTCAATGCATAGCCAGCACGATAAGCAGACTTTGTGTGACTTTGAACACACTGGAGTCTGTGTATGTGTTCCCACGAGTATGAGGAGGCCAGCTGTCCTCCTCAACCTCTCTCTATCTTTTCAGACAAGACCTCTCCCCGAGCCACTTCAGGACTCACCTGACGGATCCGCCCAGGGCTAGGACCACGAGTGCAGGCCATCACGCTTGACCTTACACGAGAACTGGACAGCTCAACTCACCTCTTCATGCTCACACAAGTGCCTGCTCACTGAGCCAACTCCCCAGTCTGGGAAAATTTAAAAAAAGACTTATGTTTTAGTGTGTGTGTGTGTGTGTGTGTGTGTGTGTGTGTGTGTGTGTACGAGAGCTGGCTGTATGTACGTAGGTATTGCGGTTTAATAAGGATCAGGATAAACAAATAGGCCGAAAAGATGTTTATTCAGGGAGAAATAACTCACAACACAGACAGATGGACACGGGCGGGTTCCACCGGATCCTCTCCTCTCCAGCAAGAGAGTCTTAACTGCTGAGCCATCTAAACAACACTAACACTTTCTTTGTCACAGTGTAGCTCTGGCTGGCCTAGAACTTGCTCTGTAGACCAGGCTGGCCTCAGATCAGAACCACCTGCCTCTGCCCCCTGAGTGCCGGGATTAAAGGGTGTTACTCCCGGCCTCCACCCTCCTCAGCTCTGGGCAATCTTTATTCACTTACTTTCCCTGTGTTAACTCTCTGGCTGTGACTGCGTGGCGATCACTTGGCTCAGGCTGACCTCGTCTGAAGCTCTGGTTTCATGCGTCGTCAGATCCTCAAAGCTACGTCTCAGGAGGTGCAGTATTGCCCAAGTGACTCAGCCACATTACCGGCCGATGCCGCGCCGGCTCCGAGCGCTTGGCAGAGCTGCCGTCTCCTAATGATGTGTGGACAAGCGTCTTGGCAAGAGGCTTTGCCGCGTCACCTGTTCCTTGAGAACCGAGTTCTGTTCACTCCTGGGTGATAATTTAAGAAGACGGACAGGTCTGGTGGCTCGGGTATGTGTTCCCAGCTCTCAGGAGGCTGAGGCAGGAGGACCACACATTCAATGCCTGCCTGGGCTACAGAGTGAGTTTAAGACTAGTGTGGGCCACTTAGAGACAAGGTTTGTTTTTTTCCCTCTCCGTGGAAGCCCTGTGCTTCTGCAGGGTCTGTCCTGGGCTATCAGTGTCACTGTCCCTGCATCCAGGAAAGTGCTATTCCATTAGTCTACACCCCAGCACACTTGATTAACTAAAAAGAAGGACCCACATGGAGCTCACCTTAGAGAAACAGCGCTGTCGGGACCCAGAGGCGGTCACGTGACAGGCAAGAGGCCAAGAGCATGGGTCTAGGCCTGTGGTGAAGTCTTGGCCCACGTCTTACAAGTTTACAAGGGTGTACTTAGCCCAAGAAACAGCTATCTCCGCTATAAATGGCAATATATAGTCCTTCAATTAGAGTATTTTTTAAAAAAAGATTTTAAACGTATTTCAGCTGGGCAGTGCTGGTGCACACCTTTAATCCCAACACTCGGGGTGGGGGGAAGCAGAGGCAGGTGGATCTCTGAGTTTGAGGCTAGCCTGGTCTACAGAGCGAGTTCTAGGACAGCCAGGGCTGCAGAGAGAAACCTTGTCTTGAAAAACCAATAATAGGATACATTTTATTTTATGTACACGGGTGTTCTGTCTGCATGTCTGTGTACTGTATGTGCAGCACCTGTGTTCAGTACATATATGTGTACTGTGTAGACATGTATGTGTGGGAGGGGGGACAAAAATAGGAGTCAGGTTGTACTGCAGTTACAGATTGGAACCAAATCCAAGTCATCTACAAGAACAAAGTTGTCTTAACTGATTGGCCAGCTGCAGCCTGCTATAACTACTTTCCGAAAGGAAGCGTGTGGTGGGTTTCCTAGCACACTGCCAGGCTACAGGCTAATAGTACGTGAGTGTCATGACTAAAATAGTCAGCCGGTCACACTAATGATACAGCTTAACCTGTATCATTAGTCACCAAGGGGACTCTGCCTGGTGACACTGTCATGCTCTCCTTCTACCACCAGGGGGCACAAGAAGGACCCAAAGTGTTGAGAAGGACAGTCTGGGGCTTCCCCCAGGGGACAAGTTTCAAGCGGCTTTCCTGGATACCTCAGGTCCCTGCCGAGCCTTCGTTTCTGTTTGCACTGGATCCTAGAGGCCAGACTTTGTCTAAGTGCATGGTTGCTAGGCTGCGAGCATGCACACACACTTAAGTATGTCTCAGGGTGAAGGGCAGCGGAACCACAGTGAGGAAAGACCACAGAGAAGCAGACCTAGCCCAGGTGGAACCTGCAAGTGTTAACTTTAGGCAACCTCACACCATAGGGACACACATACTGTACGCAAGGACCCCCTGCCCCAGCGCACTGGAAGAGCACAGAACTGGGTGAGAGGCTAATCATCAGAAGATCTGAAACATCAGTATGGTGGCCTCTAAGAAAATTGGCAATCAGTCTACCCCAGGACCCAGCGACATCACTCTTGGGAATACACCTGAAGGATGCTCAGTCTCACCACAAGGACACTTGCTCAACTGTGTCCTTAGCGGCTTTATTTGTAACAGCCAGCGCCTGGAAAACAACTGCCCCGCAACTGCAGAATGGATGAGGAAAATGTGGCACATTTACACCACGGAGCACCACTCGGGCAAGAAACAATGACGCCATGAAATTTGCAGGCAAAGGGATGGAACTAAAAAAAAAGTCACCCTGAGTGAGGTAACCCAGAAAGACCCAGAAAGACAAGCATGGGATGTGCCTGCTCCTAAGAGAATATTAGATGGAAAGTAAAGGACAACCAGACTACAATCCATAGCTCTGGAGAAGCTAGGGAACACGGAGGACCCTGAGAGGGACTCATGGATCACTCAGGGATGGGACCTTAGATGAGATCTACCGGGTAAACTGGGGGCAGAGGACGGAAGGAAGGGGGGAGGGATGAGACCATGCGGGAACGGGGTGGTTGAGGGGGAAGGGATTCAGTGGAAACAACCATAGAGGTATATTAATACAGAGAACCACTGTGGGGCTAGGGAGAATCCTGGTGCTAGGGTAATTCACAAGAACCCACAAGGAGGACCCCAGCTCAGACTCCCAGCCATAGTACCAGGATGCCCAACAGGCCCGCACCTGTAATCAGATTGGTGGATACTGCAACTGTCATCATAGGGCCTTCTCCGGTGATTGATGGAACCAGACACAGAGATCCACAACCAAGAACCAGGCTGAGCTCCAGGAATCCAGGTGAAGAGAGGGAGGAGGGAGCATATGAGCAAGGGAGGTCAAGATCGTGATGGAGAAATCCACAGAGACAGCTGAACCAAGCTCATGGAAACGCATGGACTCCAGACCAACAGCCGTGGAGACTCCAGAGGGCCTGAACTGGGCCCTCGTATGTGGGAGGCAGCTGTGAAGCTTGGAGTAGCTGAGGGGGCCCTGGCAGTGGGGCCACAACATAATCCTGATGAGCTAGCTTGTTGGAGCCTGTACGGTGGGATGGCATGGTCAGACTTAACGCATGGGAGCAGGGCCAGGCCCTGCCCCAACCTACTCTGGAACAGACTGGGTTGACTCCTCGTGGGAGCCCTTACCTGTGAGCAGTGGGCTGAGAGCAGGCTGGGGCAGAGGAGGGTGGGAGAGCAGTGGTAAATTAAACTTAAAAGAATAAATAAATTATTTTTAAAAGGCTTGAGGGTCTGCCTCCTATGCTTTAAGAGCCACCCACTATAGCTGGGGTGCCATTCATATATTCCTGATGTAAAAACCAGGGACAGTGTCCCAAATCGATACAGTTTGAGGGCAGGATTGCCCCTTCAGTCTGAACACTGGTACAGGTGAGAACTCTCTAGTGCTGGCTGCTCTGCTTCTCTGATCTCTGAGAATTAATCCCTATATCTGACTGCAGATTTTAGAGACCAGTTAGAACTCACACTACAATGACTCTTTGGCTGAGAGCCATGAACTGGTTTTTTTTTTTTTTTTTTTTTTTTTGCAAAGGACTCAAGTTCAATTCACAGCACCCACGCTGAGTGGCTCACAGCTGCCTGTAACTCCAGCTACGGGGGATCCAGGGCACCTCGAGAGAGTTTGATCTATCACAGCTAGTCCTAGCTAAGTGTGGGGTCAGAGGAGACCAGGAATTGAGTCATCAGCACATTGCCATTCTGATTTCACTGTGTGGACCACCACACACAAGACACAGAGCACAGAATACACACAGGACACAGAGCACAGAATACACACAGGACACAGAGCACAGAATACACACACGACACAGAGCACAGAATACACACAGGACACAGAGCACAGAATACACACACGACACAGAGCACAGAATACACACACGACACAGAGAGGGAGTGATGGTCGGGATAATTTGGCCCCGCAGGCCCACAGAGAGCGGCACTATTGCTCTGAGGGTTCAGGGCTAGGTGGGTGGCGCACGCCTTTAATGTCAGCACTGGGAAGGCAGAGGCAGGCAGATTTCAGGGTTCAAGGCCAGCCTGGTTTACAGCGTGAGTTCCAGGGCAGGCAAGCTTAGGCAGTGAAAGAAACCACAATGAAGAAAACCATGGAAAGCAGACAGCGGGTGAAGATGCAGTTGAACGAGGGGCCGTGTCCTAGTCCCAGCAAGCAGCAGACCCTGCAAGCTTCAGCCCCATGGTGAGGGATAGAAGAAAAGGCGTCCCTGCGTGGAGGCCCAGAGAGGCTACTGTGTGAAGCTGCGAAGGTGAGGCTGGATTGCCTTGGAGACCCCAAGATGTTAGAGACACCTGCTGAGGAGAGCTGCTAACAGGGAGTGGAAGCAGCCTCTTAGAAGCTGACAGGGGTTGGACAGCTGAAGTGTTTTGACATCAGGCATGGAGACGCAGAGTTTGGAGTTTGCCCAGCTGGTCTTTGGTCTTCCTTTTGTCCAGTGTTTCCTCGCCGTGCTCCCTTCCCTCCCTTTGGGACAGTGATGTACATCCTGTGCCGGTGTACGAAGTATGCGGGCAGTGGGAGGTGCCAGGCCGCAGCACAAAGGCTCGGGCATAACCCAACTGACGTTTCTTAAGGGACCGGTGGCCACCACAGCTCTTCTGGTGTCAGGTGGGAGAGAGACGCTCTGACTTACAAAGGCGGGCCCGGCCGCAGGGGCCGCAGGGAAACGGGCAGCGGTTCTGCATGCCTTTCCAGAGTCCTCCGAGACTTGCAGCCAGTAAGTGAAAGGCGCCTGAAACAAAGTCCGGCTGCCAAGTGCCTGCGACTCACTTTAGTACTCCCTCTGTTCCGTGCAGTGTGTGGGGCAATCCTTTTGTGAAGATGTGCCATTCTGATTGGTTTAATAAAAAGCTGGACGGCCAATGGCCAGGCGGGATTTTCAGGCACACAGGATGTTAGGAAGAAGAATGGGGGTCACCAGGAGAGGGCTTGCTGCAGGAGAAGTAAAGCCACGTGCCACGTGGCAGTACGTAGATTAACAGGAATGGGTTGATCTGAGTTGTAAGAGCGACTTAGTAACAAGCCTGAGCTATGGCCAACCTTTTGTAATTAATAATAAGTCTCCGTGTAATTACTCGGGAGCCAGCGGTCCCTACGAAAAGTTCCAGCCACAAGGGAGTCTGGTGCATGTCTAATACGCCAGGGAAAAGACTGAGCTACAGTTTGAGCTTCTGGTTGCTTTTTCTTTAAACATCAAAAGTCCCTCATGTCCTTGTAGCCATGTGAACAAGGACCGTAGTTCTGGGTAGGCAAATCTGTCCGGCAGACAGAATTTACTGTAAGGCAGCTGCTGACACCAGCGGGCAGAGCACGGGTTGCTGGGAAATCAACTCTGAAACCCCACTTTGTCCCCAAGTCGGCAGCCTGGTCACCCAATTCTGAAATAAGCCCTGGGGAGTGACAGGACCTTTCTAACCTATGACTCCAGCCCGGGGTGACAGAACGTGGGTGTTCACGGAGAGCTGTGTCAGTCTGCTCGGGCTGGTGACAAAGCTTCCACCACAGACCCTGGAGCCCACCCGCCCGCCCGCATGACCCTCGTCAGAACACTGGTGGCACTGGCCTCCTCTGGTTTCTGGCCTCTGTTCATCGCTCCCTGTGTCCTCATGTCTTAGTGTGAGCATCAGTCTGTTAGATCTGGCTCCATCCATTTGACCTCTCTCCCCTCCTTATTTTGTACACACATCCTCAGGTTGCCCGAATTTGGACTTTAATGTATGAATGGCTGAAGGGAGGAACACCTAGCCATTAGTGATGCTGAAAATACAATAGAGAAACACTGTAGACATATCTGCCGTCTCCCGTACTCATCAGGGACCGGCTTACGCCAGCCCTCAGAGGAAATGACCTTCCCAACTCATCCTCCGCCGATGTGAGGCTGTCCTTCTGGGTCAGGTTCCCTCTGAGGGAAGGAATCCCTACTGCATGTAGCTCTAGAACCTTAGAGTCCTCTGGACCAGCCAGCAGGCGTGCTTCTGGACACAGGCAGCATTGTTCACGCCTCAATAGCCCAGGCCGGAGGTAGTCCACCACTCCAGGCAGTGCAGATTTCCTGTCTCCAGAGGCAGGGGCTGCACTGTCAGGCGGAGGAACCCTGAAAATTTCCCAGGGGCAGATTCACCCCAGGCCTGCACAGGTCCTGGGGACCCACTGCAAGCCAGTGAGTGCCCAGCAGCTTCCATTTCCACGGGACAGGGCAGCCCAGGTGGAGCTGCACCCAGAATGTTTCTTGTGAAAAACGTCCTCTGTCCTGGGAGCTGGGAATCCCCTGGTTTCGTGTGCAGAGGGTTCCTGGGTAATTTCCTGTTTTAGCCCCACAGCCAGGGGAAATTTCTGCTCTTGGCTTCTCTGAACTCTAAGATGAGATACACATGTTCTTGACATGGGATTTTTCTGGTTAAAGGAAAGTACTGTGTGCTTGTGCATACTTCTCTGTAGATCCTGAAGAGAGGCAGATCAAATGTCACGTCCCATGAGATACCCTGCACCAGCCCCTGCACCCTCCGCTGTGACTCACGGGATTGTATCGATATGCTCTGAGCATTCTCAACCACAGGTAGTCTCTGCCGTGTTCATCCTTGGTCCAGCACGGACAGCGTTCTCAGTGATGTCTGCAGGAGACGAGAAGCCAAGGCTGAAGCCAAGACTCTAACAGGACACTGTCATTTGCTTGGAGCCACATCTTTAGGGCCCACCACCAGGACATTTTCTGTTACCCAGGAGTGAAGGTTTCAGAGCACATGGTTATACCGTGCAGCAATGACCATATCCAGGGGCAACAACAAAGCCCCTGGTATAGTCTTGATATGAGGTGTCCTTCCCCCACAGCTGATACATCACAGGCATGGTTCACTGTGGGACTTTTGGGAAGTGACTGGCTAATAATTAATCGACAGACTCATAATGTGAAGACACATTTGGGTGGCAGTGGGTACTGCCTGCTGGAGCGAGCAGCTGATGGGAGGGACCATCTTGTTCTAGGTCCCTCCTTGTACTTCTAGCTCTGCTTCTCACTTTATTTCCCCCCTCTGATGATAAAACTTCAAATCCTAGGAGTATATTCAACAGTTTAAAAAACCGATTAAGAGGTGCATGCAACAACCAGGACCTCAAAAGCATAAAATTTAGTGATGCCAGATACCAAAGGTCCCACGGCAGAGTTCATCCCTTTCTCCTCCTCCTCCCCACGGCAGAGCTCATCCCTTTCTCCTCCTCCTCCCCACGGCAGAGCTCATCCCTTTCTCCTCCTCCTCCCCACGCCAGAGCTCATCCCTTTCTCCTCCTCCTCCCCACGGCAGAGCTCATCCCTTTCTCCCCTTCCTCCCCATGCCAGAGCTCATCCCTTTCTCCCCTTCCTCCCCATGCCAGAGCTCATCCCTTTCTCCCCTTCCTCCCCATGCCAGAGCTCATCCCTTTCTCCTCCTCCTCCCCATGCCAGAGCTCATCCCCCTCTCCTCCTCCTCCCCATGGCAGAGCTTATCCCTTTCTCCTCCTCCTCCCCATGCCAGAGCTCATCCCTTTCTCCTCCTCCCCATGGCAGAGCTCATCCCTTTCTCCTCCTCCTCCCCACGGCAGAGCTCATCCCTTTCTCCTCCTCCCCATGGCAGAGCTCATCCCTTTCTTGGCAAACAGAATAAGGAAAGAATGGTTTGTTCTAGGTCACAGTTTGAGGCCATGTGGCCCACCCATCAGGGAAGGCAGGGTGTGGGAGCAGGAGGCAGCAGCAGCTGCATTGTATCAGCAGCCGGGAAGAAGAGAGACGAACCGTGGTGCTCGGCTGACACCCTCTCCCCTACTCCCCTTTTCCAGGCTAGAACCCCAGCCCACGGGACGGTGCACTGACATGCAGGGTGGGTCTTCATATTCAGTTGAACCTATCTGGAAAGCCCCTCAAAGGCACACTAAGGGGTGTGTCTCCGAGCCCAGCCATGCTGGTGATGAAGATGGACCATCACACTGGGCCTCCTTGGTTTCAACCGTTCTCTGAGTCCTTTGTGCTTCTCTTTTCTCTAGAAGGTTTAGCTCCACCCCAGCTCCTGTCCTGTCTTGCTCGGGCACTCGAGACTCCGCAGAGACACGCAGTTCAACCATTTCAAACTGCTGATCGAACCATTTCTTTTAAACACACCTAGACGACGTCTCCAGGTTCTTTTCTTCCCATCTTATGTAAGGTCAGGGCTCCTTGGAGACCCCCCTGATGGTCCTGTTTGGGGCCAGGACGTATCTACCGCTGTCTTTTCTTCTTCTATACTTTACTGGATGCCTTTTGAGAAAGTGGCCTGCTTTAGCCTCTAGTTCCTGTAAAACCTTCCCTCATCAAGTCTGGGAGTTAACACAGCCGGGTGCACCATGACAAACAGGCTCACTCAACAAACACGAGTGCAGGCTGACTCAAGGCACTGAGCTGTCCCATCATCTCAGCAGACAAGAAAGCGTCTGACAAGCTCAGCCTGGAAAAATGCTTAGCGCTCCAGGCACAGAAAGCCACGGGACCCTTCTGACCGAGGGTGCCTGCAGGCACTTGGAGAAACCACCACTGATACTTAACTGTGAAGCATGTTAGAGGGAGTACTTGCCTCTACACCTCGAGTCACGTCCCCGTCCGTGTAGCCAAGGAAGTTAAGGAATGCAAAAGTACTAATGCAATGCTGTCTCTGCTGCCGACGGCACGACGGACTCGGAAGATGTGCTCCAAGGGCCCAGTGGTGGCCTGACACAAGGTTAATTCACAAAGGCAGCAGCACCACACTCATGAGGACAGCACTATGGTTGGGATACGCGATGTCTCCACGCAATGTCTCCAGCCGGGAGCACTGTTTTGAGTGTGACTTTGAAGGGGACCCTGTCCCTGCTCTCTCCTATCACTCTTGCTCTGCTGCTGCTCAATCTCTCCTCTCTGGATAGAGTGCCCCGTTGGTGTCACTCACCTGAGGTTAATGACTGATGGTCAGCAGTAATAGGGGCCTCAAGAACAGCAGACAGACTCCAAAGGCCCAAACTGCGTTTCCGTGCGTAAGAAACGTGCGGGAAAGGAGGATCTGTGGCGAGGGGTACACTGAGGCGCTGATGAGGTGGGCAATCGCAGGGCCTTTGGGGGTGATGGAAGGAAGTATTCTAGAACCAGACTTCGGTGATGGTGTGCAACTCTGTATCTGCTATAGAGCACCAGATCACACGTGATCACACCAGATCACACTGGTGTGTACGCCATCTCTCAACTACACACATCGGCAGCAGAACTGAGCCACTTCCAAACAGGTACTCCGAGAATACTGGGTACAGGAGACAGGTCGTGCTTCTCAAGTGCAGGACGCCATCTGCGGTGTCGACAGCTGGGCTCTGGGGCTGCTGGTCCCCCGCTGGGCTCCCCTGGCACTAACACCTGAGCAGAACTCTCCCCCGGGGCTCCTTGCATTTCTTTCCCCCAGGACTGCAGTTATATAGGTGACATGTTTGTGATACTTGTGACATGTGCAACAGGTAGGTGTTGTTAGTTGGGGGGACAAGTTGAGAGAGAGGGGTTAAGGAAAGAGGGGGTGGCCTGTCCTCCCAGGAATCTCCTGGCTGTTTCTCTTTCTACTAAAGTTGGTCCCTGAGACACCTGCAGTGTGATGAACTCAGCAGATGCTGTCAAACACAGCAAGACACGGGCCCTGGCCCCTTCCACCTTGGTCTCACCTGTGATGGGGGGGCACGGTGACACGGTGTAGCTTGAGCCCTTTGAGGCCTCGGGAAGGAACTGCTGGCTGTCCTGGGGTGAGGCCTGCTCTAATGGGCCAGGTGCCATTGGCTGTCAAAAGGCTCCTAAGGTAAGATCCTACTCTCCAGGGATCCCTGCCTCCCTGAGCTGTTGGGGTTCCTTGTAGTCAGGCTAGATAGAGCTTGGAGCTTCAGAAGGGCTTCAGGGAAGGCTGGGAATGTTCCAGCTGGGCTGGGGGTGCGGACCTGGTTTTGAACTACCCCTCTAAAACTCCCCGGAGCCCCAGATTTAGAGATCATCGAGTATTCTGGGTACATTTCCTCCCCCACCCCCAGCTGCCCCTCCTCTCTGTGGCCATTCTATTTCAGTCCTTCCTCTCGCGAGCTGCACACATGAAAAGCACTACCGAAACACACACACACACTCCCTCTCTGTCTCTGTCTCTCTGTCTCTCTCTCTCTCTCTCTCTCTCTCTCACACACACACACACTCCCTCTCTCTCTGTCTCTCTGTCTCTCTCTCTCTATCTCTCTCACACACACACTCCCTCTCTCTCTGTCTCTGTCTCTCTGTCTTTCTCTCTCTCTCTCTCTCTCACACACACACACACACTCCCTCTCTGTCTCTGTCTCTCTGTCTGTCTCTCTCTCTCTCACACACACTACACTCCCTCTCTCTCTGTCTCTCTGTCTCTCTGTCTTTCTCTCTTTCTCTCTCTCACACATACTCCCTCTCTCTCCGTCTCTCTGTCTCTCTGTCTCTCTCTCTCTCTCTCTCACACACACACACACTCCTCTCTGTCTCTGTCTCTCTGTCTTTCTCTCTCTCTCTCTTACACACACACACACACACACACACTCTGTCTCTGTCTCTGTCTCTCTCTGTCTCTGTCTCTCTCTGTCTCTGTCTCTCTCTGTCTCTCTCTGTCTCTCTCTCTCTCTCTCTCTCTCTCTCTCTCTCTCACACACACACACACACACAAAGAATTCTGAAAAATGTCAAACCACAGGTCCTTTCCCACCTCGTCTTTTAAGAGTCTAGGTTTATACTATTCCTGGCTGACCCCAAAGCAGACAGGGTCAAACGGGGCCCTCTTGGTGAACACAGTGGAGGTTAAGATGAGTGTCCCGAGTTCTAGCTCCCTCTGTAGTCTGCTGAACTCGGGAGGCGGACGAGTACACCGTTGTAATCAGTGAAATGTGGCCCGTTATAATCATCCCACCCCAGGAAGGTAAAAGCAGCAGATGAGACTGTGACCGATTCAGCAGCCCAGATGCTGAGAAACAGACCGCATGGAGGTCCCAGGTGGGACCACCCGGTGTGTCTGAGGGCACCTGCCCTTTACACACTGCCCTGTTCTAGGTCTCAAAGAACTGAAGCCTGACTTTTCTAAGAAGCCCCGATGCTGAGAATGGCCTCTCCCTCTCTGTCTCACTGACTATTCTGCTTTCCAAAAGACATGAGTATGACACTAAACAATCCCAAACCTATAACTGGTTAAAACAGGAAAAAAAAAATTGACACTGGATCTCATTGGTCAGCCCAGTCCAGTACGGGAGTCGTGATATACTCCAGCCTGGCCGCAGACTCCCAGTAATCCTCCTGTCTCCACCTCCCAAGTCCTGGCATTACAGGTAAGAGTCACCATACCTGGCTTAAAACGTTTCTAAATGTGGGCCACAAAAATGTTCTCAAACCAGTATAACTAGGTAAAACGGTAAGTTTTGTGTTATATTTATTGCTACAGTCTTAAAAGTTAGACCCACTGTGGACTCCAGTGCAAAGTTTGAGTAAGTTACACATACTTATATCCACCCCACTTCTTTTGGGTCAAGCTCTCTTCTCCACATGCATCCCATGATGCCTCCTGGGATTATTGTTATTGATAGGGATAGAGACTCATTCGATCTGAGTTCAAGGCCAGACAACCTAGGCTACACATTAAGTACCAGGACAGCCTGGGGTTCCAAGTGAGATCCTAACTGGAAAAGAGCACAAATGCGTCATCATTTATCTCTGTTATAATTGCGACGGTTCCGGATGCTAACCTGGGGGTTTGCCTATGCTACACAAGGCTCGAGCCTGAGCTGTACCTTTACTGTGATTTCTTTAGAGATTCATCATATTTTTAAAACTATCTAATGTCAGTGCATGTGCGCAGGAGTGCCAGTGTCCTCCGAGGACAGAGGGGGTTGCACTCTCTGGAGCTGGGGCCACAGACGGATGTGAGCTGCCCAACACAGGTCCTACACAAGAGTAGTTGTGCTCTTAGCCGCTGAGCCTTCTCTCCAGATATCTGAACGTCTCTTCCCACAGGAAAGCCCCCCCAGTTAAATGCTTCATCCTTTTTCCCTCTATACTACTCACTCCCCAATCGTCCCACAGGGTGCAGTGCTATCCAAATCCAGCACGCCTCAAAACACTTATTTTTGAGTTTCAAAATACTTTCTCTCTTACTATTGTTGTTTTGTGTTTGTCGAGATAATATCTCTCTACATAGTGCTGGCTGTGATAGAACTCACTATACAGGCCAAACTGGCCCCCCCAACTCACAGAGATAGGTCTACCCGCCTCTGCCTGCCAGGTACTGGGATCAAGGTGTGCGCCAGCACACCTGGCCCTCTGAGTATTTTTAAGCCTCTAGAGGCTGCACCTAAACACGCCCCAGAGCACAGAACTTCAGTGTGGCCGCCTCAGGGAAGGTGGGGCGTGTGCTCACCAAAGGATGTCCCGGGAATGTGCATGGCAGCACAGATGATACGCAATTCACATGCTGTCAAGCGGAATAAAAATACAATAGCACATCCAAGTGGGGGAGTGTTGAATAAAATGAGTTAATGAACTGCAGCTATCAGCACTGCGCACACCCATATCTGCCAGGGCTCTGGCTGTGACACCCAATACGGCAACTTGGCAGTCCAGAAAGGCCCCGCCCTTCTGCTTTCGGTAAGAGGATACTCCTACCTGCTGGCCTGAAAAGAGGCCATGGACCTCCATTCCACCTACCTATCCCCAGACACCAGGACGGGTCTAGAGTCTAGACAGAATCATGCATATTATCTGTTTTTGCTGAACTGTGCTTGACAACTGCTGATGGCTCCTCAGAACCATCAACATGATAGTGCCGTTCGTGGGTATTAAGCAAGGAGCCAACAAGGTCAGTGTTCAGGGAAGGAGCCTACTCAACCGTTTACCACGGCCTCGTTCATGACAGCCACGTTACATCAGTGAGGGAAGGGGTGAAGAAAGGTGTGATATAGACTTGCCATAGAGGTTTATTCAGTCACAGAGAAGAAAATAGTGCAGAAAAAAATGGAGAAAACAGGTCACCGCATTAAACGCAATAAAACAAATTCAGAAACACAAATGCCAGGTATTCTCTCGTGTTTGCACAATCTTACACTTTAAAGTAGAAAGGGAGAGGTTAACACGAGTAAAGAACATTATGTATGTATATATGAAGATGGAACCACCTTTTTTTTTGTACAATGAATATATACTGCTGTTTTTTTTTTTTGAGACAGACTCTCTAGCTCAGGCTGGCCTCAGACTTCCTATGTAGCCAAGGATAACCTTAAATTTCTTATCCTCCTGCCTCCGTCTACCCAATGGTGGGACTGTAAGTGAAGCCCCAAGCCCAGTATGGAACCCAGGGCTATGTGTGTGCGTCTGCCTGATAAAGGTCTGTCCTGCTCAAGGGTGAAGGGTAAGGGAAGCTGAATGGGACCTTCCTGCCTTCTCCATCTTGGGACAGTGTGTTCCAGAGGCTGCCGCACCCCTTTGAGGTCGAACCTCTGTGACAGGAAAGCTGTAGAGAAGAAGAAACAAGTTCATTTTAAACACCTGCCGATCCCCGGTGCTGGATCCAGGCACCGTGCGACCCAGGAGTGCTGCTCCCTAACCCCAAAGCTGGGGCCTGTTGACAAGCCTGTGCCCTGAGAGCGTCCACCCTTTGCCTGTGGGCTCTGCACAGGGAGTTAGAGAGTCAGGGTCAGGGGCTGAGCTGAGCCCAGGGATCTCCCCAGAAGTCGCTTTTCTGACTAAAGTTTTCGGTGGGTGGGGCATTTTCCTTTGAAATTTTCCCCAGCTGCTATCTCGGTCTCAGCTTCTCATACGGTATCTGCCTTTGCCTTTTGGTTAATGCAGTGGGCACACGGGTCTGGTCTGTAGCTGGTCTGTAACAGTGCCCTGTTTGGTGACTTCAACACAAATAGGACTTTTCAAATTTACTGACTGACAGAGAAGGAGAAGTAGCAACAGGACAAGACGGCCACTTTCTCTTAAGCCAGGGGAAAAAAAGTGAGTCAGCAGACAGACCCACTTTCCTGGGGGCATGTGGCTGGGTTTTCAGTACTGCTGGGAAAGGTTTACCTGGGAATTTAAGTTTCATGTTAGGTCTTTATAGCAAGCACATTAAAAAAAAAAATTTCTTTTTTAGCTCTTCTGAGCACTGGCTGTTCTTCAAGAGGACCACGGTTCAATTCCCAGCACTCACACGGAGGGCCACACCTGTCTGTAAAGCCAGTTCCAGGGTTTCTGGCACCCTCACAGAGGCAAACACCAACGAACATTGAATAAAAATAAGTTATTTTAAAGCTTAAAAATCTATGCTGGCCTTGGGCTCACTCAGCAATCCTGCCCCAGCTTTTTCCTGGTCCCTGGAGGCAGCCTTTGCTGGGTGGTCTGGATTGCTAATTTGCAGCATTTATCACAGGTGCAGTGGATGCTGAGCTGCTTGCAGCCAGGAGCAGAGAGTAACCCTGGCCCTGCCGTGCTGAAGAAGAGGTGAGAGGCAGTGGAAGGCGACGGTGTCAGGCTCTGAGAGGCAAGAGACTGCAAAGGAGGCAAGCAGAGGTTGGTGGGTGGGGCAATCCAGTGGATAAAGGTGCTTGCTGCCAAGCCCAACACTCTAACTGCAACCCCAGAACCCTACAGGTTATACCTGCACAATGCACTCCCATACCGAATAAACACACACATACACACTCACACACACGCACTCACACACTTACACACACACTAACATGCACACACACTCACACACACTAACATGCACACACACTCACACACACACTCACACACACACGCACTCACACATACACACACACACACACACAATTTAATCACATTTTAAGAAGGGACCAGTGCATGAGCAGCCACTGGTGAGGTTCCAGAGAGCTACTGAGTTATCAACTCTGGCTACTGCAGAATGACCAGAGGGCAAGGAATGTCCATTCACACCTGCACTTTGAAGGAGACAGTGCAGTAAAAGCCAAGTGCCACAAGCTTCCACCACGAGGACCTGGAATCCAGCCCTGGCTACGGAAGCTTAGGGTTACACGCTCTCACGTGTGAGGGAGCCTCTGCAGTCCCAGCCTTGGTCCTCAGGACAGGGCACAGGCCTTCTGCCTGCTCTGGGCCTCAGCAGTATCAGGAATGACCTGGCGGCCACAGGTGGCTGAGCCTCTGGGCTCCAGCTTCACCCTCAGAAACACTCGGGCTCATAGACAGCTGTCTCCATGCTGCTCCTCTTCCTGGGGATGAGGCTGGCTTTACCCCACCAGCTGCCATTCTCATGTCACACGCCACACTGCTCTCTGTGGCCTGACGTCATCTCCGATTCCATTTAACCTCCTGGCTCAGAGCTGCAACCCACTTCTCTTCAGGGCTAGCACGGGGCCTGGAGAAGGTATGGAGGGCAGGTTCGGAACAGCCCCACCCCGACCTTCGACCTTCGAGTGTTAACTATCTCCAAGCGCCTTATGTCAGGCCTGGCAGGAAGCAGTGAGTGTCACTTGCGGCTGCAGGCTTCCCACCTGGCCGAGGATGGTCACTTAAGAGCACACTAATACTGAGACTCGTCGTCATGGGAGGGCAGAGGGGACAGATAACCAGGTGGGAGCAGTCAAGGAAGACAGCTGCGAACAAGGCTGCCTTGCTCGCAGAGCCTGTGCGCAGAGTTAATCAGGATTCGCCAGAAGGCAGGAAATCCAGAGCCCGCAGAGCAAAGCTAGCACGGTCACACTCACATTCAAGGTTGGCTCTGATTACTCAAGTGCAGTAGCTAGCTCCCGACGCTGGGCTCAGGCCCTTACCCCTCAGACGCACACTCAGACCCTGAGGCTTTTTCCTGCTCATGGACTCATCCTCTTTCTCTGGCAACGGCTGCTTTGCCATGCTTAGTGTCTACAACATTCCAGAACCTACACGTCGTGTGCATAACAAGCCCTGAAGTGAACACTACCATCCATCGAAGTAGGGACGCTTGTACACAGTTTCCTGCCGCATCTACCCGAGGGCGTTTCTACCCGTGGGCCCAGGAGCTGGGGAATCTCAACTTCCATTCACTTGCCCCACGGGATATCTCCTTGACTGCCATCAATCAGGCAGACACTGTGGTTATAATGGGACAAAGGATGTAACTTAGACTAACATGCTCTGAATACAAATAAGAAGAAATAAGGTCAGGGATGGAGCCCTACAGGTACAGTGGCCTTCTGCACAACGATCATCTCCCACAGCCCGCAGACACTGCCTGACCCTCTACTGTAAGGTCATGGGCTGTCATTAGGCCTTGGAAGTAGAATGGTGTCAAATCTATAGGCCTACATCTGGGGACCAGGGGCCTTAATATAAGACACCAACTGTACCAGTCATCTCTACCCACAGGAAGGACTTTAGGTGTGTAATCAATGAATCAGCAACAGCAGAAGGAGCTAAGACAAGGACCCTCTGGGTGTACACTGACTAAAACATGCAGGCTAACACCTAAAGACTGCCGGTCTGGACCTAAGCATTGCAGGAGCTGGGAATTCTCAAATCAAAGGGACATACACCTGGCCTTGGAGACCCCAGGGTCTTTAACCAGCAGACGTCTCGCAGAGACAGAGGTCACGGACAGGAAATGTTCTCATTGCTTCCATGAGGTCACACGGTCAACAGTGTCCCACAGGAAGGTACAAGTGGACGGGAAAGCTAACGGAGACAAGGGCTCTCTCAGGTGACCCTCAAGGAGCCCCACTTCGGCTGTTTCCTGTTTGCAGTTGAAATGTGATCATTCAGCTTCCTGTTGCAGCTGCCTCTGTCATGTCCCCCTCACCATTACAGACTCCCATCTGGACCGCAGTCAACATCAACGCCTCGAGTCACAGCAGCAGAAAAGTAACTAACAGCCCCAGCTCTGTGCTCTGTGCCCGTGTGACAGGGCTGAGCGCAGCAGCCGGTAAGGTAACACAGTAACCTACACGAGAGGGATGACGGCTCCCAGCTCAACTGAGCTCCAAAGTATGCCTTCCTGACTCGGTAACGTCCAGTTCTCCGAGTCTTTATGAAACAAAGCTGAAAACCATTTCTGTTCCATTGCTGACGCCCTCTCTATAGACGCGCACGATACGGGACAAACAGGTCTTCCCAGGTCATTTTATGTGGCCCAGGCCTTTATGTGCTCTCCTCTTTTCCAAGTAATAAGGGATATTTAGGGCTAAGTTCTGTTTATTTAAGATGTACCATGTTTCAACAAAAAGTCTTCCCTTTAAAATGCAAATTTAGGATCCATTGGCTATATAGGTAATTTGGGGCAATAAAAATATAATAAAAAGACTGACATAAGACCACTTATAAGCCAGCAAGCAAAAAAAAAAAAAAAAAAAACCCAAAACGAAAGTTGTAAGATTTTGTTTTTAATCAGTATTTTAGTGTATAAATGTGCACAAATATTTATCTTAAGTCTACATGTAAACTTCTATACATGCGTTAGGTTACGTACTTTTTACTTCATTGATATGGAAAAAACCAAACTCACAAAGTTAACCTAAATGCTTTTTCTTCTTTATGTTTATTTACTTATTGTATGTGTATGTGTTACACACGCATATGCACACACATACACACACACACACACAAGAGGACAGCTTGCAAATCTGCCATTTCGGGCACAGGACTGAATTCAGGCTGTTAGGCTTGCCAAGGG